>NESQ01000383.1:0-87249 GCA_003070745.1 Tuber borchii | reverse complement strand
GTGTCTTGCTAGAATTAGTGTCTCTAACCAATACTCATTGTGGCTAGATTTTGCTTAGCCTCCTACACTAGCGACGCCCATCTTGTCGCACCTTTTCAACCAGAGTCAGGACGATCATGATACCTGAGAGCGTAGAAATTACCATCATAATGTTGAACAAGCAGAAAACACCTTTTTACAGGCGAATATTCTCTTTCAATACCGAGTGATAGTATGTGATTCTACCAGCCCCCCCCCTAAGTTCTAGCGTATAAGACCTGACACGTCCTTTGAACATAACCACAGATTTCTCATCTTCACGATACGAAAGATACATTCCATTGTTCTATCTCCTAATTCCTATTTTGCCTAACATTGATCTACCGTTCAGCATTCCACTATGTCTAGACAACCGCAAGCCAATTCACGCAGTCAGCCAACTCCCAGAGTAGGAAATCTGAGTGGACGTAGACGCGAAGCCGTATCCGATGGCGTACGATCAGCGAGATCGAGGTCGGGAACGCAACAAACCAATCCAGTAACTCCCCGAGTACACTGCCGAACGGGCACTCATCGCATTTGCACCATGCACCGCCAAACGCAACCAGAGCACTCGAAAGACCAGCAAAGCGTGCCAGGAGAAGGACTATTCAGAGCACGACGTATGCCGATATTGAAACGGAACATGACGCACAAGCACCAACGGAAACAGTTCGGCTAAGCGATGAAAGCAGTGATGAGTACCAAAACTCCCGCAGATCGGATCAGACTGAATCGGACACTGAGCCAGATGCAGAAGACAATGATATTCCAGAAGCTACTGGAGCAGGGCTGCGTCATCGGTCACAAACAGCGGACGGACAAACAAACAATCGCGTATCGACTGTGCCAGTTTCGACCACCTCTAGATCATAGGAGGCAGCACTCGTTAGATGGATGCCAGCAGCTCGAGGACTTATAATGCCCGGTAGAGCGTATACTCCGCCAGTGCTCCTGTCATCTAGTGTAGCGCGATATTCGGCCCCACTGGCCACTCACAGTGCCACTACGTCGGGAGTTAGAAGTTCGAGTCCAGCCGGCGAATCGAGCACGCCACACTATGAGCTCATCTGGCCAAATACTCCGTCACGGCGAAATACAGAGAGAGGCGCTGAGGCGGCTGTAGTATCCCACGCCAAAGCTCTCATTCTCTGGTACACCCTGTTTGTTGACCCAGTGCCAGACCCAGTTACTTTGACGTCTCAGGTGCACCGTGCTTGGCTTGAGGCGCTCCATTATATATCCGATGTAGGGAATATGGAAGCATCGGAGGAAAATATAAAAATAGTAAGTGGACACAGATACACAGGGATGACGCCCCCCTGACGTTGGGTGTAGTACTCATTCTGAAAGATACGCAGTAGACACTCTGGGGTAAGATCCCAGTTTGTTTCCCACGTAAAAGATGACATCGGAAAATTATACCACCTCCCGGAAGATCCCACGGCTATTGTGCGCAGGGTGGACTACCTGCTGGAAAAGGATAGATTTATGTGCTCCCCAAACGGATATGAGGTTGGTGTGCGCTAGTTGGCGAGCCTTCTTCGAATAACTAACAAGTATTAAACTCCGCCCAGAAATTGACCTTTTGATTCGCTGCCCCCCAGATTCGCGACGCCATATGGGGTAAGTATTTCAGATGTAAGAAAATGCGTAGGATTGTCAAACCAGAATTTCTTGGGCGTATCAACGGCACGATGATTTGCTTAACGTGTGCAATTCTCTGTCATACCCTACGAGCATGGGAGACAGGAGTATATAAGGAAACGTGTGATTTCAAGCCTGACGCGGTAGGAGGTCAGCCAGAACCCGAACCCACCTGGTGTTCTCCAGACGCTAACATGATCCGAACCACTAAAGACCTTTTTACCCGGCAAACTCAGACGTGTGCCGATTGCCCAGAGCGGATACAGGCGATAATTCTGGAAAATATTCGTGGGACCATCCGAGCAAAGATATAGAAGGAGTACGGCGTGCGACAAGATCGCTGTGAAGGGTATACCGACAATTGGGCAGCGGTAGCCGCCAAGCTGCAGAGTCAGGCATCCCGGCAGATTACGCGATGGCCAGCCCACGAAAGTCAAACTCCCAATGATTGGGCAGCGGGAGCCGCCGAGCTGCAGAGTCAGCTATCCAGCCAGGCTACGCGAGGGCCAGCCCACCGAATTCAAACTCCCAGCCGCCTGCGTGTTGGGACACTAGTGGAGCAGCAGGATAGTCAAAACCATTTGCAGGACACTGACTTGTCGTTTGAACTCCGTCAGACGTCAGCTGCCCGGGTTCTCAGATTTCTAGATTCTGATCCGCCGAGTCCAGATGGTTCACGGGAGATGACCGGGGGACGATCGTTGTACAGAACTGTGAGTCTTACTCCGTCGCGACGCCTCTCGCTGAGCCTTGATGGAATAGAGCCAGCGCGAGAGGGGAGAAGTCATGGTGAACAGGGGGATGAAGAAGAGGGGCGCGATGGGAGCGCTAGTGAGGGTAACTAAGAAAAGAAGTATGTGTCGAGTAGCTTAATTAATTAATACTATTTGTTTGACGTTTGATATGAGAATGTAAAGCAAAATCTGGGGTAGAATCAGTGAAGGGTAGGCGCCACGGGGGTATCTGGGCGATGTAGATAGTGTAAACATCACGGCGTCACGTCGGAGAAGAAGAGAGTGCGCGCGAGTGGGAGAAGTATCACAATATCACACAGGAGCGTCCAGATAGAAAGGAAAAGGTCTAGCTACGACCAGGACACAGAGCACGTAGAGGGTGAAATCAGGATAATGGGGCGCCGCCCGGACGAGAGAGAACAGAATCATGGGATCCTAATGTGAGGCGTGGGAACGAGCGAAGCCCAGACGCCGAAGGTGGGGATCATGATATGAGGCGTCGGAACGAGCGGAGCCCAGACGCTGAAGATAAATATCAGATGTCAAGATGGAAGACACCAGGATCAGAAGTGATCAGGATGGAGTGGTGGATGATCAGGCGTCACCCTGATGCGGCAGCAGAGATAAGAGGTGTTCGAGGGGCAATAGCAGAGAACGAGACGCTGTCAGGTCGCAAGAGCAGAGCACCAAACGCTGTCAGGGCGCAAGAGCAGAGCACCAAACGCTGTCAGGGCGCAAGAGCAGAGCACCAGGCGCTGTCAGGGGGCAAGAGCAGAGCACCAGACGCTGTCAGGGCGCAGAGGGTGTAGGGGTCCGTGTCAGGATGGCGTCAGGGCGCGGGAAGTTAAGCAACGCAAAATCAGGACGCAACATCGATCTGACGTTGCGTCCTGATTCGCGGTTGACGTTATGTGCGCCAGGTGCGCCAGACACACGGGGCGCACGGGGCGCAGAGTATTATTTTTGCTGATCTTAAGATAATTTTTAAATAACCAGGAGATAGCTAATACCTCTCTAGATCTATTGAGTAAAAAAGAGGGCAAGAGAAGACTTGACTATTGCAGAGTAGCAAAAAGGGCAATGTTGTAAAATATAGAATATCTTGTTCCACCATATTTCACAATATTTTCCTTTCTACTACTATACAATAGTGAGATTCCCTCTTGCTCCTCTTTTCACTTACAATATATGGAGTTACATTGGCTATCTCCCAATAATTTAAAATTTTTCTTTATCATTATTGTTGTTTTGGTATTAAGAAATAGGCAGTTTTTAAAAATATAATATATTTTTATATTTTGACATACCTAATAGTGTCTACATAGTTTAGAGTATACAGGTATAAAACAATAATATAAGATGTAATGGATAATTATGCTATTAATACAAAGTTGAACTAGATTCAGTTTCTTAGTTCAACATAGATTACATTGGCAGGATATTAGAATAAACTTTGAGTGAGGTCTCAATAGCTGGTAATCTATCATTAGTTACTTGATAGAAATACTTTAGGAAATACAATATATTTTGTAATAGTTAGAGTATTTCCTATGAAGATTTTCAATAAAAGCAGTTTTTAACGAGGATATGGGAGTTGCTTTCTCTCTTGACACTATTGGTATTTCTATTATAATTTACAGATATGAGTATGAGAGCAAGTGCTAGTTCTACTAATGCGCTTCTCCAGAATGAGACTTTTGAAGTAGTGAGGGTATTGGAAATTGGAGTTGTATGGCCACACTTGATATGGATATGCCCATATTACAATGCTTCACTGCAACCTATACACACTAGTAAAGAGACATTCAAGCTATGCAAAATGTTACCACCCTTTTGATTTTGTTTCCTTACTCTCATTTCTCACTTATCGTCTTTCCTTCATCTTACAAACTTCATCAAGTCTTTTCTGTCCTTAACTTATTGCAATCAATTATATTTCTCACCTTCTCTTGAGATATTCCATTCCACTTCGTAAACCTGAAGGTAAATCATTACCTCTTCATAGAAGATCTTTAGCATGTTATAAGCCTTACACATATATCCCTAGTCATGAGTCAAACCATTAGAGAATTCTCGATACAATTAGCTCTAAGTATTAATGTCTTAGCAAGTTATCCAGTTCAGAAAGATACTGGAGAGCTAGGCCAGACTGGCCATATTTGTCAGACTAACTAGATCCTGTACCAGCGGAGATTCAAGATCAGAAGGCTTTTTACAGTATCAGATCCAAGTCTTACTAGACACAGGGTATATCAAAATCTGTTCCTAAAGGTATCGGATTTTTGTAAATATCAGGGTTTTTTCCCATTCTCCTATTTTTACTCATTCTAATCTTTGCATGGAAAACTTCGACCTTGGCCTGTAGCCTGCATAATTTGGCAGAGGGGTTGGGATAAGTTGTGAGTTAGGATTTCTCATAGAGTAACCAGTACCAGTTAGTTATTTCTTTGAAATAGAGAAACAAATATCATGAAAATAGTATCCAGGGTAGATATCTAAGCAAGCTATACTCAATGAGGCTCATCTATTGCACTACACCATAGGTTCTTTTAGCTTCCGAGCCCGAAAACAAGTTTCATAAGAGCATCACTGTACTCAACGTAGCAGGGCTGCCTCGTCCCTGAACACTGTACGGCGCTACTCATCTGGTTGAGGAAGAATTTAACCTACCCAAGTAAGGTAGTTGCTTGATCACTGGTTATGGAAATTGACCAACTTTAGCTCGATATCAGTTCTTGAAATCCCAATTCCCACTTTAAATGTTCTATTATGTAACTAATTCCTTAAATTTGTAACTGAGAAAATTGTGGATATTTGATAATAGTGAATTTAGTAGTTTAGAAGCAGTACTGTATTTAACTTAAGTGGAAAAAAGATAGACGAAGAGCACCAAGAACTGCAATTAACAATCAACCTTCATCCTCTGTTTGTTTTATCCTTACTTTTTACCCAATGTACAATATATTAGTCATAAGTGAATAAACTTTTCTCTTCTTCTCATTGCTTGAGAATTCTTCTTCTTAGAATTGCCCCCTTTACTAAGATAAGGTGGTACTTTAGACACACTGCAAGAACTCCTAGAATAACTGAGATCAATCTACAGTATGATGGATTCTGCCAGTTTTGAGGTAAAACAGTGGCCTTGATCATGGTAACTAATAAATTTCACATCTTCACAGCTATTCCTCAATATCTTGATTGTTGAATTTGGAAAAATAAAATTGGCACTCCCCTCTAAGAGACCTCTCAATTTTGTAGCAGATATGGCTTTCTTAAGTACGAAATAGGCACATTTTTAGGGTCTCATATAAGAATTATTCTAATAAACCCAAGACCAGTGACTGATACTCCTCCACAGATTTATCATAAGCCTCAGCACATATAAATGCTGGCTGTAAAAATATTTCAGCCTACAGTATTCTTACAATTTCTGACACCTGTAGTCTCCTTAACTAATAGCCCTTTTATCATCTTACAATATTGGACAAATCTTATATAGGGTTCTTCTCTTTAAGGATAATCTGTTACTTGAAATAACCTTTCTTGATACCTGGATCACTGTAGAAAAATGAGAAGATAGCTTGATGGCACCTTTTTCCCTTTACGATATACAGCAGTTTCACCCATAATAGCACTCGGCATTATAGTCCTTCAAGGTAGAAATATACTATCACAATTTACTATCAACTTAAACAATAATTAGTATCTACTCAATAGCAAGTAGCTATTAATTATATAATCAAAAAGGCTAAAATGAATAATGCCGCAATGAACTAGAGGGAGAAATTGAGTAATATAAGTAAATTGGGGAGCTCTATATCTATTGCTTCTTTTCCTTCTCCAGGAAGACCAGCTGATTGCCCTATTGGTGTAGCACATATCCATAAGAAACTAGAGAATTGCCTTCTCATCCCCAAACCAGCACCTCCAGCAGGATTATTTGTTAACTACTCAAGATAGGGCTTGAAGGCACTGCTCTCCGAGACTCCCTCTCTCCCAGAACACTAATTATTTCCTCCTGTAAGGCAAAGGTCTAAGTCTGAGCACAGAGTATTATATAATAGGAATAAAGGAGGTTATCAACTTGATGTTCCTCATACATGTATTCTGAATTCTATTTGCTGAAAGTGACAGTAGAATAAGCTGCTTGGTCATGTCATAAGTGGTAACTCAGATTGAGGATGAAGTAGTTAAAGAAGGAAGGTGAAGGCTGAGAATTAGTAAGTCAGGATGAGCAATGCAGTGAGGGTCTCAAAATGTTGAGTCATGGGATGTAAAGCTTAGTACTGCAATTTTGGGAGTCATAGTTAATTGAGAGAATAGCTAGAGTATCAATGGAAAGATAGTTTTTCTTATTGAGCTGTAGTATAGCTGGTTTGGAGATCTTATCTCAATACACAAAATAAATATATATTTATAAAGCTCAGAGTAAACTAGCATGAATGTGAGAGACTTTCAGGAAAATGTCTACGGCCCTCCTGGTCCACCATGTGGGGTTTTGGTCCTCCTGGTCTACCCTGGTGCTCCCTGGTCTACCCTGGTCCATATTTTTGGTAAAATTATCAAAAGTGTGGTTCAAAGCAGATCGGTGTAGACCATGTGGACCACAGGGGCCGAAACCCCCCTTCGTAGACCAGGAGTATTCAGGACCTCCCTGAATGTGCGTAAAACCTTTTCCTGATAGAGGAATATACTTTTTGATGAATAAAGTGCCTAGAAGTGAAAGATAATAAGAGAAGAACTAAACAGGTCTTCATCTCATAGATAGGCATTCAGAAAGTGCTGGGTAGATAATAGAAATTTTCTTAAACTCCAGTGTAAACAATAAACTAAATAGGAAATAGATGAATTAAAGAAGAAAACTAAAATAGACAAGTGAAATAAGTAATAATTTACGTGTAGGGTTATTATCACTAGCTATTGTAACTGAAAGAGTACTTGTCTTTGTCTGACCAAATATGGAAAAGAGCCTAGTGTGCTGGCCATCTGAAGTACTATCTGTATAGTCTCAGTAAATATTATGTAGTTGTAGGTAAAAAGTCATAACTGAAAGATCTGCAGATAGGATAAAGCAATTTGCAAAATGAGAATACAATCTCATAGTACAGGGTAATGGGATTTTGTAGTCTTAAGAGACTATAGTCAACTTCTATAGGTCACAACATCACAATAGACAATAGAAAAAATCCAGTAAATTTATTTTAGATGCTCTATTATGTAGAAACTTTATCTGAGAATATAGAAATATAATATCTCTTGTATTTGATTAATAATCTGATATCTCTATAAGGTCACTTTCTCTATTCTAAAGTTCTATTATGAAGTTAACCTAAATAAATCCCGCTATAATTTGTACTATTCCATAAAGTTTAGCTCTAAGACTCTTTACTGTTCAATTATCACTACTCTATCCTCGTGATATTTATTAAACTCGTTAGAAGTAAGATTTAAGTAATTAAAAGTCTGTAATCTGTGCCTTCTTTATTATTTCTCATGTATTTTTTATGGATAGCAAAATGCTTTTAGTGGTCTAGTTCACTAAAAATTACCAAATCTAGACTTGCAGATTCTATCCTCTCATCTCAACCCCAATTTCAATCTCAAGAAGGAGAAAATTATCAGATATAGAAGAGAATCTCTGAAGATTTTAATAGTACTCTCTTGTTTTAGTTACATACCTTTAGTCAATATGTTGAATTCTTATATATTAACAGAAGGAGAAAGCTTCTATTTAATCCAAACTCAGGACTATTAGAGTATATTGAAAGAAAAATATTAGATTAATTAGTATTCCTTTCTAGAAGAAGTCAAAATAATTGTATATACTTTTTCTAAGCTTTAATTTATTGTTTTAGTTGCACATTAGACAAGAATAAGATATCCAATAGGTTATTACAACTTGAATGGTCTAAATTGTAGTATAAGGTGGAGATAGAAGAATTTCTAGTGGAGAAGAGAATAATTTGAGAGAAATAAAAAGAGATAAAAGTTAGAATATAATAGTGGAAAATGGATATTAATCTAAAATCAAATACAGAATATTTACATAGAAGGAAGAAAATACTAATTAGAGAATAGAGTGAAAGCTCTAATTATAGCTACTGTTCATTAATGAAATTAAATACAAATTGCTAGTATTATATTTCTTGAAGCTACAATTATTCATTTCAAAAAAATCTCTCTAATATCACCATATCTATTTATTGCTACTAATCAAATAATATTTTTATATTCCAAATATATTATTACAAGTGTAATTAAGTCCATTTTCAGCTATTATCAGTATGCCATTTAATACTTATTTATAGAAGTATTAGTTGGAATACTCTCATTTTCTATAAGCTTCTTCACTATAGCTCGATACTTATTTTAAGTAGCCTATAAAATTACCCTACAATCCAAAATATGGATAGTATGAGAATACTCCTCCTTCGTCGCTACAATACCCACATGATATATACTAACACTCACTAATATAGTTGTTATCAAGAGTAGCCTGTAACTTTTAGCAGTATTGGGCAAGAAAATAATCAAATAGACTATTATAGTGTAAGGAAAATCACTAATACCTGCTCTTAATGAGCGTTTATGACTAGTAGATATTCGATATACTCTTACTATTCTATTATTATAAGAGTAATATAAATGCCATTTATTAAATAATAATAACTATTACAGGGAATCTCTGGTGACTCACTCTATCTTTCTACTAGTTCAGATTGTAATATAATCCCCATCATGCTACCCAAAATTAGGGGCTCACTTTCAGGTTACTAGTTTTGTGACAGATATTACTCAATGTACTTTTTGCTCTCATTATATATAATTAAAAGTAGTAAACAAATATATAGTCCTACAATTTAAAAGCTCTCTCTATAACTTCCTGTACAAGATATTAGTAGTTTAACTTTTTCCAGCAACAACCTTCTTGTCGCCATGGCCACTATCCTCTACTTAATCGTAAATTGTTCATCTATTATTGGCATAGCATTGGTGAATTTGCTTAGTCAAACAAATCTCAATCACAGTCTAGTCTGCCTTTATTCTTATTTTTAGTTTGTCTGAGTGAGAAGTGGAAACTCTGCACATTATTATAGCTAGGGAAACAACAAATAGTATTAATACTTGTTTTCTAAAGTCTCTGATGATTATTTCTAAAATCATGAGTGAGCTGATTATCAAATAAGAACAAAAAAAGTATAAAAGTAGCAGTATACTGCTTTAGCCGCTATGTTGTGATGATATTAGGATTTGTCAGTGATTATTATATCAACAATAATAGAAGATTAGTTATATTATGGTTGAGTTAAGGGAAATATCTAGCTAATTCAAGTTAGGTTGAAATATATTAAGAATACTCATCAAATACATTTCTGATTGCTAACTATAGGGGAGATATGTCACATACCTTTAGAGTTTAATTTATGATATCTCTAGAAGTTTCAAGTTAGGCATCTCCTAGCACTCTTCTATCAATATAAATATCTTCGATATAAAATCTTTTGGACCACTGGACTCAGAAATCAAGCCAAATAGCTTTATTTGTCTTGAGTACTAGAGATCGCATAGAACTTTTAGTTTCCAGAACTCTTATGCAATTGCATCTACTAAAGTACTAGGCCAAAAGGATCCGTACGATCAGTGGTTACCACGCGACACCTCAAAACACCCCACTCCTACAATCAACCACCCCTCAACCACAATGCCTCTACACAATACAGGCTACCTAACAGAGTTTGAGAAAGGGCAAATGGTTGCTCTGAGGAAAAAAACAATCTCTTTGGGAGAAATTGGAGAGCTCTTAAACCATCCAAAGAGCACTATTCAAACTTTCCATAATTGCTTCCAAAAGAGAGGTGATGTAAAAAACCTTCTCATACCTGGGAGACCTAAAATTATCGATTCCAGAACCCACTGCTGCCTAGTCAGAGAGTGTAAGAAGGCATGCCACCAGACTTTATCAGAATTGCGTAATGATGTTGCACCACATTTCTCCCTCCAAACAGTCAAGAGAGCTTTGGCCTCAGTCAACATAAAGAAATGGGGAGCTAGGAAAAGAGCTCTTCTAAAGGATGAGCATGCTGTTAAGAGGTTAGCCTGGGTAATAAAGTATAAGGATTGGATAAAGGAAGACTTTGAAGGAGTTATCTTTAGTTATGAATCCTTGGTTGAAAAGTCTAAGGATCCTAAGAGTATATGGGTATTCAGAACACCTGAAGAAAAGTGGCACAAAGACTGTATTCATGGGGTTACCAAGGGGCCAGGGGTAAAGCTGATGGTTTGGGCTTGTATTTGGGCCAGAAATAAGGGTCCTCTGATTCCTATTTTTGACAAGAGTCTGGATAGATTTGTATATATTGGAGTTTTGAAGGATGGTTTAGTTGATATCTGGCAGGAGTTGGAGGACACATTTGGGGATCCTATCTTTCAGCAGGATGGTGCAAAGATACATACTGCAAGAGATACTATAGCTTCAAGTTGGTTTGAGGAAAACAATATACAGGTTATGGAATGGCCACCCAATTCTCCTGACCTCAATCCTATTGAGCACTGTTGGAAGAGAATGAAGGAAAAGCTGTACCAGCACTTTCCCAATATCCACAAGACCAAGGGGGGCCCAGATACTGTTAGAAAGCATGTAGCAGTAGCTCTAAATCAGGTTTGGACTCAGGATATTGAGGGGGATTTTCTGGAAAGGTTGTGGGAGTCTATGCCTAGTAGGGTTGCTGCTGTCTTAGATGCAAGGGGATGGTATACCAAGTATTGATTTTTTTGATTTCTAATTTTACATATAGCTTTTCTTATATCTATTGTATGTCTACACATATTTTCAGTTTATCCCAAGTAGTTGTGGTTGTAGGGGTAATAAATTTATAGTGGTAGTGGGGTTGCCGTTGCGTTGCCATACAGATCTTTTTGTACCCGTACTTTACAAAGTAAAGTATCCACCACATCCATTATGGAAAGAATAACACTATGAGTAATTTAACCAAGTAGTCAAACCTATTATTCTTCTATATATTATATCTATAATATTACTTATATTCAGTATCTTTTATTGTTATTTTCTATATATCTATATTATCAGTACTAAATGTTAGAGTTGAATTTTCCAGAGGTTTTGATAATGACCTTGTAATGCTTTTGCAATTGGCCTATTATTGTATAATTTAAGTTTCTCAATACAAGCTTCTAACCTCAAACATTTCTTAATTTTGTAATTTTTTTCTGCTGACATCTCTGAAATCTAGTATAGCACATAGCATACTATATACTTGTAATCCATTATCTTTCTAAATAATAGTTACTACACTTTGTATGATTGTCTCCCAACTGGATAACACCTCAAGCAATTAAGTAAATATACCTAAAAGCTTAGCTTATCATAAAACTAGCATACTCTATCTCTCTAGTCTTCCAATATTATCTACTGACCTCTTTCTTCAATATATTCTGTATTATTGTTTTCTGTCAATATCTATTTCAATACTTTAACCTAATTATTCATAGTCACCATATATTTCTTTAGTAAATAATTTCTGTATCTCTCAAAATATTCTTTGCAGATGCAAAAGATTGATCAGTATTGATACAAATATATACAATAGGGAGTTCCAGTCCCAGCGGGCCATACTTGAATTATTTAGTGGCTTATCTGTTGCAAAATAAAAAATTAGTTACAAAAGTGCAATACTAGAAGGTGTATATAAAAGAGGAGTTTGTAACTGGTACAGGTTACTGGTTTGGTTTTGAGTATCGTTTGATACTCTATATGTTTTATGTTTGGTTTCAAGTATCGTTTGACACTCTATATGTTTTATGTTTAGTTTCAAGTATCGTTTGATACTCTATATGTTTTATGTTTGGTTTCAAGTACCGTTTGATACTTTATATGTTTTATGTTTGGTTTCGAGTATCGTTTGATACTCTATATGTTTTATGTTTGGTTTCGAGTATCATTTGATACTTTATATATTTTATGTGTTGTATCAGGATATCTATGTGATACCTGATATGTTTTATGTAACGTTTCAAGGCTGCCACTTTGGAACCCTTATTGTTAGTTTGTTATAAGGCTCTGGTAGCCTGACAAGTGTATTTAAGACCTGCTATTTTCCGGACTTAGAGAAGGCAGACTTCGACAGACAGATTTTTGAATATACTTGGTTGAACAGTTACTTCTTCAGTTCGCTTCGAGAATCTTTAGCATTTCAAGTTGGTTTACCAAACGCCTACTATTAGGAACTACTTAATAGTTGCGATATAGTAAGAAGTGTATTACAACAACCTCGTTCAAGCCTCCAGTACTTAGTCTCACTAGATAGCGCACCTTGCTATAGAGCTAGTATCGTTACTCTCATAGAATATGGTACCACCCCGTGGGGCCGTTACATTTTTTTAACTTCGACGAGTTATCAAGATTGAAGAACACCAGGAACCTAGCGGGAGCACTGCGCCCCACAAGAAAGGTTATCAGCAACGGGCTAGAGACGAGAAAGGATGATACATCAAAGCACCTTCGAAACAACAGTTCATTATAGACGAGCCTGGTAGACAACTAGCCAGAGATAGTGCCCAACAAACCCTATCAGAGTCAGCAGAAAAACATGCGAAGGAAGCAAGAGTAACCCCTGGCGGGTTCCCAGTATCTCCACTCAAAGAACCATCAAGCAGAGCCCCAGTAGCTACAGTAGCAACTGGATCATCAAGCAGAACCCCAGCAGAGGTCCCGGCAGATGATCCACGCAGCTCAGATAGCAGTAGCGACTCAGATAATATATCGCAATGAGGAGGGCCCAGTAACCCTCTACCTGAACTGGCAGATGAGCCAGCAGTTCCCCCTAGACTTGGTCTCAAAGTCCCGACACCAAAGAGGTTTACTGGAGATGGTGAAGACCTCCAACCAGAGGCATTCGATCGGTGGTACAACTCTGTTCAACTTTATATGCGAATACATAAGGTACCCCAAGCATCACACAGGTCTGGAAACTATTGGATACTCTATACTGAGGGACGAGCCCAAGAAGCAGCTTTCCAAGCAGCTGAGTTATTTTGTGAAAACATTACTAGAAACCAGTTAGTACTCTACCTAAAAGAACGATTCCAATGATCCAAACAGAAGGACGATACCTATAGGAAGTTCCACGATATTCGACAAGTTAAGGACGGACAAACCCAGAAAATCTCAATCACCTCAACAGATCTACTCATGTACAGATCACTGTTATCTGAAGACACAGTCAGCGATTATGCATTCATCCAGCAATTCTTCAAGAGCATACATCCCAAGCTTCAACAAGATGTCGAGACACAGTACGGGGGTAATAAGAAAATTAATGAAGTAATCAGCCTGGCTGAAAGACTTAATGCTATAAACTATAGCACAGAAGCCTACCGAAAAACCCATGTTGAGAAACCACAGAAAAACAGCAAGAGACAAGAACCTAAGAAGACGTTCAACAAACCTAAAGAACAAGGAACAAAAAAGAAAGGAGCTTGCTTCACATATGGTGGTGAAGGACATATGGCAAAAGACTGTCCTAACTCGAAAAATAAAGACAAAGGTAAGAGTAAAGCAAAGGTCAAGAAGGAAGTATCTTCCAACATAGTGGAGCAACAAGACCCATTTGATGAAGTCTATATCAACTCGATGGAAATAGACAGCTACGCTTCAGCTAAAGCCACCCGACTAGCAGCAATTTAGGCACATCATGCACTAGAAGGATCTATGTTCATCAATGGGAAGGAAGTGAGAGTACTGTTCGATACAGGAACAATCGGAGCAAATCTCATCAGTGCTATATTCATTACCACTCACTGCATTCCATGCAGGAACATGGAAAAACCAACTAAAATCCATATGGCCATGAAGGGCTCATGATCCGAAAGTCAGACAGAATGTGTTATGAATATCATGGCAGGAAAGCTCCAAACAAAGGACAACAGAATAATTGTTGGGAACCAAGCAAAATACAATGTCCTGATAGGTATGCCATTTCTCCAACAACATCAGGCCACAATTGAGTGCAGAGGGCTAGCAATTACGTTCCCCAAGCAAAGAGTTAAGATCAACTGTACACCTACGAGCGGAAATATCTACGCTGCTGCAATCAGCACTGAAGATATCATGGCTGAACACCCTGAAGTGTTCCCAGAGAAGATCCCAGAAGGACTACTGCCACTGAGAAAGATCAACCATCATATTCGTCTGAAAGCCGGGGAAGAACAGTGATACCAGCATACCTACTCCATTCCAGAAAGGTGGATGACAGACCTAAAAGAATGGATAGAGGAAAAAGAAGATCAGCAGGTCATCGAACGAAAAGCGGTCCATGCGGCAGCACCCATTTTTGCTCAAGAAAAGAAAGACAAGATAAGAATGAGGCCATTTGTCGATCTTATAGCAAGAAATGAAATCACCATCAAGGACGACGAAACGATCCCAAACCAAAAGATCATCCTGAACTCGCTAGCAAGAGCCAGATATAGGAGTAAGATCGACCTCAGCGATGCATACTTTCAGACCAGAGTAGCACCAGAGGATGTGGATAAAAACAGTTTCAAATCACCTTTTGGATGTTTTGTCAGCAAAGTTATACTTCAAGGAGATATGAATGCCCCAGGAACATTCATGCGCATAATGTTAAACCTATTTACCGAATATATTGGACAATTCGTATAGGTCTATATTGACGATATTCTCATATTCTCCGATACAGAGGATGACCACCTGAGACATATCGCGATGGTATGCGACAAGCTCAAGGAGGCTCAGTTTTAGGCTAGCAGGAAGAAATCGGAGTTCTTTGTGACCAGCATGGATGTGCTAGGCCACATCATTGATGAAGAGGGACTGAAACCAGCTCCTGAAATGATAGCGAAAATGGAAGAATAGACCACTCCTAAAAGCAAGAGACAACTCCAGGAGTTCCTTGGGACTGGTAACTATATCAGTCAATTTATTCCTCATATTGCAACTATTATCGCACCGCTAACCGCCCTTGCCGGTAATGAGGAATTTGTGTGGACACCCACCCATGACCAAGCTATGAACAATGTTACGTGAGCTGTTTCACAATATGAGGTTATGAAACCACTAAATTACCAGCCAACCATACCAATATGGCTAATCACTGACGTATCCGATAGTGGCGTGGGAGCTTGGGTAGGACAAGGGGATTCAGCCGATACTGTAAGACCGGCAGCACTACATAGCAGGAAGTTCTCTAATGCTCAGATGAACTATGGTACTACAGACAAAGAGGCTCTAGCAATTGTGGATGCCCTGGCGGCTTTCCACTACCTCCTTGCAGGAAGCAACTTTATAATTGTCACAGAGCATCAACCCCTAATATATCTCAAGACAAGCAAGACACCCACTAAGAAACAGCTTAGGTGGAGGGGATTTATTGGATAGTTCGACATACAAATAGTATACAGGCCAGGCCGATGGAACTATTTAGCTGACACTTTATCTCGACTTTATATGGACGATAAGAACTATCCTCATACTGCGAAAGACCACACATAAGAAGACTCTGATAATGACAGACTTCCTCTCACTGATAACATACCGAATACTGTCTATAGTGAATACTTGACAGCCAACATGTCTTAATTCGAAAGCCTACCAGTCTTCTACATCTATGACTACTCAGAATGCGGTAGCGAATGCGAATTCACAGACTATAGGGAGTAAGAACCAATCAACGATTGGGGAGATTACAGAAGTATCACTAGCGGAAGGAGCGATGAGGAACTACAACATCAGCAAAAATAAGTTATGCGTCTAACGCACTACTAGTGCTTCTGGATGCGGGCGGTTGGGTTTTTTGCGTCCTGAGCGTCTGGAGCGTCTGGAGGTGAGTTGCTATATTAAAGTGCTTCCGGATGTCAGTTGCCATGCTAGGTTACCTCCTGAGCTTCTGGACGCACTACTCAACACCATCGCGCATCTGGATGAACCCCTAATCCACTCTGCTTCCAGAGTACCCCCTGGTCAATACCTGCCTTCTGGACGCCTTTCCAGCCTTCTCTGATACTAAGAAAGGGGGTAATCTCGGCAAAGAGAACTAGGTTAGTGTGTAATCTTAGCAAAGAGTGTCAGGTTAGTGTGTGCACTATGGGAGAAAGCCATCGTACTCTTAATCTTAATTTTGCGCTAAAGACACTAACACCTGGCAAAGGTATTCTATTTTCAGAACTTCATCTTTCAGAGAGCTAAAATGCCAGCTCACTCCACTCTGAAAGTGAGTGATAGCTAGGGCACTCTCTGGTATTGTGGTTTCTCGGCACTTAGCCTTTGACGCGACGCGACTCCGCACTCTCATAACCCCTTACTATTGTCAACACCGGCCTACCCTAAAGTCTTCACCACCACCATATGCCAGAATCTGAATCTGATACCACTATTAAACTAGGCTCGATGCTAGCTACACACAGGTATAGGATTCATCCCTACCTGACTTCTGTTCATGGAGTTACTATATTGTAATGCTGACTGATTTTTACTCGATAGCTGATTCCTCCACAACCGCTAGAGGGAGTCCAGTTCTGTTTGCTGGAGGTTATTGGGCTCGATGCCAGCTACACAACGGTATAAGGTTCATCACTGTGGCATCAAAACTGAGGAAATCGCTGACCTTTGTGGAGGGGGTGTTGGGTTCAATGCTGGCGGAATTTTACTCGATGGCAGATTCCTCCACAACCGCTTGACGGATTCCAATTCTGTTTGTTGGAGGTGATTGGGCTCGACGCCAGCTACACAACGGTATAAGGTTCGTCACTGTGGCATCAAAACTCAGGAAATCGCTGGCTTCTGTGGAGGGGTTGTTAGGTTCAATGCTGGCGGATTTTCACTCAATGGCAGATTCCTCCACAACCGTTTGATGGATTCCAATTCTGTTTGCGGGAGATTGCTGGACTAGTCTCTAGCTACACAACGGTATAAGGTTCGTCCCTACCCAATCTAAACTCATGAAGTTGCTGTCTTCCGTGAAGGGGGTGTTAGGTACAATGCTGGCGGATTTTCACTCGATGGCAGATTCCTCCACAACCGTTTAACGGATTCCAATTCTGTTTACTGGAGGTTGTTGGGCCCGTCTCTAGCTACGCAACGGTATAAAGTACGTCCCTACGCGATCTAAACCCATGAAGTTGCTGTCCTCTATTGAGGGGGTGTTAGGTTCAATGCTGGCAGATCTTTACTCGATGGCCGATTCCTCCACAACTGTTTGACGGATTCCAATTTTGTTTGCCGGAGGTTGTTGGGCTCGTCTCTGGCTATACAACGGTATAAGGTTCGTCCTCAGGTGATCTAAACTCATGAAGTTGCTGTCTTCTGTGGAGGGGGTGTTAGGTTCAATGCTGGCGGAATTGTACTCGATGGCAGATTCCTCCACAACCGCATGACTGATTCCAGTTCTGTGTGCTGGAGGTTGTTGGGCCCGTCTCTGGCTACACAACGGTATAAGGTTCGTCCCTACGCGATCTAAACTCATGAAGTTGCTGTCTTCTGTGGAGGGGGTGTTAGGTATAATGCTGGCGGATTTTCACTCGATGGCAGATTCCTCCACAACCCCTTGACAGATTCCAATTCTGTTTGTTGGAGGTTGTTGGGCTCGATCTCAGCTACACGCCGGTATAAGGTATATCCCTACGCGATCACTACTTATAGAGTCAGTGCCTGGTCTGAATAGGGTGCCTGGAGGAGGTATCGGGGGGGACACGGGCCTGTATATAAATACTGGTAGAATTAGACATAGAATAGAAAACTATTTGAGAGGACTTTAGAAAATCTACTAGTATCATAGTATTGTGACCTGGGTCAGAGGAGAGTAAAGGGGGGCCCCTTGGCGCTGTCTGAATACTTCCGGAGTACTTCCTGAATATTGTTTATTGCGTCCGGAGTGCTTCCTGAAAATAGTCTGTTGCGTTCGGTACAATCTGAAGGGTTGGTACAATATGTGGTTGCGTCCGGACGCAGGTTCAGCATTACCCTACGTCTAGAATCGAGGTTGACGTTTTGAGCGTCCAGAGCATCAGAAGCACAGGAAGCAGAGGACGTATATTATTATTTTTGCTGATGAACATTTAGCCCTGCATTGGAGTTTTTGAGAAATCAATAAGTGTCCAGACCACGAACAAATGAAGCGACCTATGAAGACCTACAGCGGATCACCTAAAAGTAGCCCCTCGGTCATACCACCTCACACTTCCGACGAAGGAAGTAAGATGGATATAGAACCTGATCAAAACAATGTACAACACCCCAGGCCACGCCTGGACCATTCTGGAATCAAGAGAAGACTACATGAAGCCCTCGGTTGCGAAACTAGAGGTATCCCCTACGAAAGCCCTGACTGCCCAGTGCATCAGGCCAGACGATCCCCATCAACAAGACCCCTGTATGGGGAAGCCCTTTCCCACCTAAACGTTGTACCTGTCGTCGAACCGCCGCGACTTCCCCATCATAATTGCCACCTATACAATATATATGAGGAAGAGGTAGAAAATAATGATGAGGTAACAAAACTAGAAAGGGTTACAGACGAAAGAGACATCACTCAAGCAGTAAACGACATGGAATCGATATAGAGAGAACAGATGATAAAAGGTTATAGAAACGATCTAGTCTGGAAATTGGCTCAGGACTCCAGCCTTACCCAGAAGGGCGGAAAGATGGAACACTACCGTATATCCAATAGATTACTCTACACCACCACTCGAGAAGGAGAACAGTGCCTCTACATACCTAAAGGACACGGGGTAAATGGAGAAACCTTAAGGGAATTAATGGTGGGGGAGATCGACAGCAAAGAATACTATAGTGCAGAATGAAACCTCCAGTATGCTACTGAGTACGTCTACTGGCCGGAGATGAGGAATGATTTTAGAGACTATGTTCGGCAGTGCGAATTGTGCCAGGCCAACAGAGAACGCAACACCTTATCTACTGGTGATGCACAAACCCTTCCCTTCCCTTCTGAGACATTTTCGAGCTATGCTATGGATTTCATGGATCCATTCATTACCTTAAAGACGTACAATACGGTCCTGATTGTGGTGGATAGAGCAGTAGGATTCTGCTAGCAGATCCTAACTTCGACCAGTGCTACTGCGGCACAGAAAATGGAGCTACTCCGGCATCATATTTTTACGCCACATGGAGTGCCCACCTCGATTGTCAGTGATGCTGACCCCCGTTTTACCTCCTGGTTTTGGAAACAACATCTCAAGACAATGGGAATCGAACATATTATGGCTGCGCCAGGCCATAACCAAATCAATAGGTAAGCTGAGCAAAAGATTATTGACCTCAAGACAGCCTTCAGGAACGTCACTAATGCTCGCCAAACATACTGGCTAACTGCCCTTCCTGAATTAACAGCGTATGCTAACGCTGGCTACTCTGATACCCTTAACATGTCCCCATACAAAGCCCTGTATGGAGGAAATTACCCACTCTTGGACACCTATCAAACCGACCTCTGGGCTGTTCCCGCCTCTGATGACTATTACAACAGATACCAAGAAGTCAGAAATGCTGCATACCAAGCACTGAAGCTAGCCAGGATTAGGAGCACTAGGGCTGCGAGTAAGAGAAGGAACTCTGAGAAACTGGTTGAGGTCGGAGGAATGATTATGGTATATGGTGATCAATTTGCGACAGAATCTGGCAGGTCCAGAAAGCTACAACCAAGATGGCAAGGGCCTTTTACAGTGCTAGAATACGATGAACATACACAGAACTATACGGTCAGTATGGACTCTAGAATGTATCGCCAGCAGAAGGGAGTTTTCCATTGTTCAATCGTCAAACCTTACCACCCCAACGACGATGAACGATTTCCAGGCAGAGCTCATGCAAAGCCAGCACCCATTTTAATCAACGAAGAGCAAGAATGGGAAGTCGAGTCGATACTCAACCACAGAGAAAGGCACGGCAGGGCACAATTCTTGGTCAAGTGGCAGGGATACCCAACAAGCGAGAACAGCTGGGAACCACTGGAAGGGCTCGAGAATTCACAAGAGATGGTACAGGCATTGTGGACTGATAACATGCCAGGGGAGGAATTTCCTGTTATTTTTTCAGGTTATATTATGTTTTGTTTTTCTCCTATTTGAGATGGTCAGGAAAGGTATTCAAGTGAACCCCCAGTTGATAGAGAGTTCTGGGAGCCCCGTTTGGATACTGATTATGATAGCGAGAAATAATGTTTTTTGTTAGTTATATGTTGGAAATAAGGGTTTTATTTTGTTTTCATGATGTAACTGGTACAGGTTACTGGTTTGGTTTTGAGTATCGTTTGATACTCTATATGTTTTATGTTTGATTTCAAGTATCATTTGATACTCTATATGTTTTATGTTTAGTTTCGAGTATCATTTGATACTCTATATGTTTTAAGTTTGGTTTCAAGTATCGTTTGATACTTTATATGTTTTATGTTTGGTTTCGAGTATCGTTTGATACTCTATATCTTTTATGTTTAGTTTCGAGTATCATTTGATACTTTATATGTTTTATGTGTTGTATCAGGATATCGATGTGATACCTGATTTGTTTTATGTAACGTTTTAAGGCTGCCACCTTGGAAGCCTTATTGTTAGTTTGTTATAAGGCTCTGGTAGCCTGACAAGTGTATTTAAGACCTGCTATTTTCCGGACTTAGAGAAGGCAGACTTCGACAGACAGATTTTTGAATATACTTGGTTGAACAGTTGCTTCTTCAGTTCGCTTCGAGAATCTTTAGCATTTCAAGTTGGTTTACCAAACACCTACTATTAGGAACTACTTAGTAGTTGCGATATAGTAAGAAGTGTGTTACAACAACCTCGTCCAAGCCTCCGGTACTTAGTCTCACTAGATAGTGCACCTTGCGATAGAGCTAGTATCATTACTCTCATAGAATACGGTACCACCCCGTGGGGCCGTTACAGAGTTCAAGTTTGTTGTAAGAAGGAAAATATTATTGACAAGAGAAAGGCAAAGAGGCTTATATGCAGTACCAATTCTTGGCATTGCCAAGCCTCTCACATGTTGATGTAATAAGTAATATACAGCCCAGCACTACCTATACTAGAATAACCAAGTTTAGTCACCTGTAGATATATGGTAGATTAACTAAGATTCAGAACCTTTGGATAAACTCTTCAGAATATACTATTAAGTTATTCAAAATATAATATTATTATATTATTATGTATATGAATCATAAAACCATTCTGTGCCTGCAATATCAATAGTGAGAATATAGCGAATAGCTACAACAACACCATTACTCTTATCTAAACACATGACGAATATAACCAAATTAAGCAGTAGCTCTCACTGCTGCAGCCTCAGCACAGGTATCAGAGTGTACAAACGGACTGGATGAATTGGGTTTGTGGTTGGTTTCTAGCAAAAGACAAGATTCAGAAGTGCTCTGGTAGTCTACACCTGTTAAAGCTACCTGCTTTATTCTACCATGGTGATTCCGGTCTAGGAAGAACACATATTAGCTCCGTTACAATGCTCTCTGACATGTAAATTTTACTGAAAACTGAAAATATTAGCTTCTAAGTTATTGATTGGTCGTGAGATCAAGTTCATAATTGAGGAATCGCTATTGCTGGCCTTTATTGTGACTACCTTGCTTAGCTGGAGTAGTCTGCAGCAAACATGTTGAGCACAATATTCATGCAACTTTCAGAGTGAGATTGAATTCCTCAGTCACTCAGGCATGTGATTCGTAATAAGATAAGTGGTTTTTAGTAGATGGGCTGTACCACTTTTAAACTTTGTGGAAATACTGTTGATGATGATCGCATCGCTGCCTCAAGTGTTCATCTGTATTCATGCCTGAGATGAATGTTTTCCGAGCATTGGACGAGATCTCCTTAGGTCACCGCAATCGTTCCGAGTGATAGCCTATGAAATCCGGGTAAGTCCTTTGGTTATACTTAGTAAGCAACTCCAATTACCCCACAACTCCCGGATCCTCGACAAAATAGCCGAAATTGAGATATTACGGTATCATAGGTACGGTGACCCATCGCATCATCACCCCCCACCAACCGCCGAGCGATGCGAACAATCCTCTCAAGGGCCAGCCCGAGATAGCTTCGACCAGACTCATTCTATTATCCCTTTATCACGATCGAATACAATAGCCATTAGCCACCGCGCGCGCCGGCCAGGCTAAGCTGGGATAGAATAACATTACGCGGCAGCCGTTTTCCCCTATCATCAGTTGCACCGAGGCTGCGAGTGTCCATCTATCTCAACACTGCGGCAGCGTGACACACCGGGCGATCGGGAGAATAGAATTCGCCGAGATTCCATCAATCAATATATACGAGACGAGATCGACAAGAGCGAATCCCCATCTACCTCTCCTCCCCCTCTCCTTTTCTCTCTTCTCTTCTCTCATTTCACTACTTTTCATAGCATCACACGAAAAAAAACACACAAAGATGCCCGGCCACATGAACGCCTACCGACTAACCGGCGATCTCTGCCACCTGGCCTCCAAAGTGATCCTAATCCTCACGATCCACCTCCGTAAGAGTGCAGAGGGCATTTCCCTCCTCACGCAGATGCTCTATGCCCTCGTCTTCCTCACCCGCTACACCGACATCTTCAACCCTCATGCCAGCGCGTACGTGACGATTTTCAAGTGGACGTATATCCTTACGAGCTTCTACATCATCTATGTCATGCTGAGGGTGTTTAAGCGAAGTCGCGAAGAGGAGAGGGAATGGAGGGTGGCGGCGGCGATTCTGGCGATTAGCTTTGTGTTCGCACCTATTTGTTGGGGGTTGAAGGAGGTTATTTGGAAGGAGACGAAGAGGGGAGATTGGGTTACTCAGGTAAGCTTTTTTTCTTTCCTTCTCCCTTTTTTCTCCCTGCCGGATGGGCGAGGGGAAGCGCGATGTTAATCGAAATATGATGATACCACAGATCCCTTGGACCTTTAGCATAATCCTCGAATCCCTTGCCGTACTTCCGCAGATATCGCTACTGCGGTACACCGCCATCCCGACCGCCATAACAAGCTACTACCTACTAGCACTCGGCATCTACCGCGCACTTTATATCCCCAACTGGATCGTGCGATACAACGACCCAGAAGACCACTTCTTCGAGCCGTGGGCCGTCGTATTTGGTGTGCTGCAGACAATCTTGTACGTCGAGTTCGCTTGGATTTACTGGCGCCGACAACGCGTCAAGATCCGCGACAACGGTGCCATCCTCGATGGTGAGGACTTTATTGCTGGCGGCCTGATACTCCGCTGGATCGGCAAGCTTGGGGGGAAGAGTGGCGAGAGGACCACCGGGGGTGGATGGAGGGGCAGGGGCGCCGGAGGTGGTGGTGGGATCAGCGTTAGCGCTGACGAAGAGGCAGATTTGGTCGGGGAAGAGTTTGGCGATAGTGATGAGGACGATGAGGACGAAGGGCTTGAAAGTGAGAGTGGGAGCGAGGGCGCGGTGATTAGGTAGATTTTTCCTTCGTTCTATCAGCCAAGGCATAGTAGGGGAGGACGTATGGAAGGGGTTTAAGGAGGGTCATATAATTTCTTAGGTTTGCTTTAACGGGTTCACTTAGTCAACCATCCAATTAAGAAACAAGAATTAATGCGGGGTGCACAGCGAGCGGTTCCTGCATATGCTGTCTTGCTTTAGCATACGATACCATAATTTACATTCCGCATTCTACTGCGCTGGAGATCGACGTAAGGAGTGAACAAAGTAGCAGAAGTAAGGTCCGTATCAAGGCATGCTAACTTACCTGCATTAAAAAAACCAAGAGGAAAGGGTTTTATCTGCCAATTTACTTACGTCACCGGATGTCGCTGCCAATGCTAGTATCATACCAAAATTTTCATTTAGAGAGTGACATAGTGACCCGTCAGCATCAACAAGCTTTCTACATACCCGAAACTCCACAACTTGATTCCATTCCATTCAATCTTATAATTTATACTAGCTATACCGACTATTCCAAACCACCGAAACAGTACACCATAACACCTATCATACTAAGCATTTCTCACCTTCCCTAAAAAAAAAGTTAATTTACCTTCTCACCACGCGCGTGTTTTGTCACAGATACCTTACTATTACCAGTACCAGGAGACACCACCAAATTAGACCGGCAGTGAAGGTTCTTATAGGGTGGTAGGCTGGTAGGTACCATAGGCTACGATAACAAAAGTCAATGTAGAGTAGTAAATTATAGAAACGGGAGTGGGGATGGATGGATGGATGCGGACGTAAATAGCTAAACGATTGTACCCCTCCTCCTAATCTTTCACTGCCTAACTGGCCGACCGAGTAAAGCGAAATGTAAAGTCCAGAAACCTGAATACCGCGTAATTTTCGGGAGAGGTATCGCGTATGGCGAACCTGTGCTGTTTTCTTGGAGTTTTGGTTAGTAAGTCTCGAATGATGATTAGTATAGTAGCTTGTAGAGAGGAAGCGAAGTTATAACAATGTATCGGCACCGCCAGCTCGCACGCCTAAATGTAGTCTGGGGAGGGGGACGCGTCTAGGATACAGTAATAGCAAACGCAAGGGGTTTATTTTCGTTACTGACCACTGTTGGTTATTGTCAGTTCCGGCTGTGCTACAAGCAAGCACAGTGTCCGCCAAATATGACGATACATACCAATACCAATACCAATACCAATACCAATACCAATGCTAGACTCGCAAGTGGGCTAAGGTAACGCCAAGAATGGAAAGTAGGAAAGTAGGTGTATCGGGCAGTACTCGTACAGTACGTAGGTGATGTATGTAAGGAGGGACGACGAGACGGGAGTGTATATTTATTAATTTTGTTTGTTTATTTTACCCCTCATTCTCTAACCGAACTTACCTACTTCTACATCCTATCTCCAATCACAACTCTACAAGCAAGCACATACTCACTCTTCCCCTACATTCCCTCCCCAGTCCCGTACAGTACGGTAGTCACCGACCGCCGATCGGTATGATATATTTTTGTTTCCCTTTAACTTATCGACCAAGTCAAACGGTTCATTGCTATTGTTACTTCTTCTCCCCCTGTCAGGGTCAGGATAACTTTTTCTATCATCTATTTTTACCGACCCACACCCCGCCAAGCGAAGGGTTAACCAAGGCTAAAATAGAACTGCCAACCCTTGACTATACCAAAAGGAGGTATACAAGCGAGCACGCAATGGCTCAAGTGTCACATCCGGGAGAGCCCCACCAACCTTCTATTTGCGTTCATGGCGAGGATTATCCGGTACCTGCGTGTGTTATGGTCTTAAATGGCGTCGATGGCCCTGGCTAGAGTAAATCTGGGGAAAAGAGTCAAAACATACTCGAGTACATAAGCTCACCAGAGTCCCCACACCATTCCCACCGGGATATATCTTCTTTCTTCTCCTCGTTTCTTCGTAAATACTTCTGCCTGTTGCGATCCTAATGTCGATTTCTTCTGTTTGACCTTTCCTTTTCCTTTCTTTCAATAATTTCCTTTGTTTTATTGTCTACAGTAATGGGTTACCAGCCCAGGCGGCAGAGTTCATTTCCTCTCCTCTTTTTTCCTTCCAATTTTTATTAATCTCCAACTAATTCTCCCCCACTCATAAGAAATGTTTCTTCGTCGATGCTGGTCATATATTTTATTCTCACACCTCATCTCATTACTCGCCTCCGCCGCGGAAATCGGCTATGGCCCGCTCTTCGATCCCTGCGGAGATAATTGTCAGACACAGATGGTGAATTTTTGCACGGTTGGTCGCGACCTCGCCCAAATGACGGATTGCTGGTGCGGGGATGGCGAAAGGGAATATATTGGGAGAATGGATGCTTGCTTGAGCACGTGTGATCAGGCGGTGAGTAACCGCTCCGTACAACGGGATCAGATGGTTCGCTACCGGAAGATTGTCTGCGAGGGACAGAGGGGGAAAACTGTCATCGCCGATACCCTCTTTGCAGAGTACTGGAAGACTAGATTTCAGAGAAAGGGCGAGACCTTTGTGCCGGATGTGACGAACGGGATACCACCCCCGACGGCTGAGCCGGTAGGTATCACGAGCGGCGATGACCAGGTTTCCAGAAGCGAATTTATATCGTCCTCGCCGACGGGCATCCCGGAGACTTATTCTTCTTTGGAGTCTAATGAGACTGGAAGCCTTGTTTCCCCTTCATTGACGCCCCCTCCAGTGAGCTCCGCTACGGCCATATTGTCATCACTGTCTTCGGTTTCCGTAATTATCCCCACCTCATCGTCAAACTTCACCACTACCAGAGGCACGCCAGCCCCGTCCACGCTATCGTCGTTCCCGAATGGATCCCGCCTAACACCAGGGCAACTTGCAGCCATAATAGCCTCCTGCGTCTTAGGATCCTTCCTGCTAGTGTTATCAATAATCTTCTGTCGCCGTCGCCACGCCAATTCCAAGCCATTCGCCTTCCTCCCGACTCGCCCCGGTTCCTACCCGCGCCCACGATTAATCACAAACCATCAGCAATCGTGGTGGTCCCGAAACATCGAGGCAGCACTCAACAACCCTCAATCACCTATTGCTTCTATTCTCCCAAGATACTACCGCCCCAAGCCGCGCACTCCACCATCCGCCCAGCAGAACTTTCCTCCTCCCGTTAGACAGAAACACAGCAATACCATAATCCCCGTTCCGCCCTCTTCGAGGAGCTCCTCTACGAGAATTCTCACCCTATCTACAACTACCCGCTCCCGCTCCCGAGACCGAATCTCGGAACACACAATCATTGAACCACAGCCACAAGTGGCGGTAACGGAGGTCTCAACAACGACACGGCAGTCGGCTGCTAGTTCGCAATGCGACTACCGGTATAGTTCCGCAACTTGCTCTTCGTGGAGTGAGAGGAGCTGGGTAGAGAATGATGATCCGGGGTGGACGTAGTTATTATTTCCTGTTTCAAATTTGGTCTTTCTTTCTCTCTTTCTTTGCATTGGGCGGTGTTTTTTCTCACTTTTTTCTTTTTTCTTCTTCTCCGGTTTAGAATAGAGGATTGGTTAATTAATTTGTATATACGTAGGCAAGGCTGGAACCTTGTCCGGTTGAGAGTATGATAAGTAAGTATATGTGGGGCTAAATTGTATTTATATGGTGCATTAATTGGTGGAGGGGATAGGTGTTGGGTGAGTGGATGGGGAGATATCGAACATTTTTCATTTGTTACATTTTATTTGTTTGGAGGGTGGCATTTGCTGGTACGATGCCGCCGGGTGTTGCTGGAGTGGATATAATTGATAGCAAGAAGATGATTTAATTCTGATAATAACTAAATGTGAGGATGTACGCGAACAAGACAGGTGAAAACATTCTTTCCGGTGGTCGGATGATAAGTTAGTGACCTACAAATTAACCCATGGGATAGGTTTATAAAACAAATATCATGAACAAGACCGGGAAAGAAGAGAAATATAAAAAACGGTAAAGGTATTTGGAGGGAAAAGGGACGCGTCAACGCTTCAAGAGAAGTGCTCGTACGGTATCGTACCAATAATCCATAGAGATTTGCCATCTCACACCATCAGCTCTTGAACTTTCCCCACGACGGCACTACACAGGTCTTCTCGATTGGCGAGAATCAATGCCGAGAACCCGGCAACACCACTGCGAAAATTGCCCCGAGCACAGAGAACAAGGCTGCGAAAAGAACGATGGCTAATAGTAGCGAGTCGGAATTGAAAACCTCTTCCTGTCCTGGAAATTGAGGGATTTCTTCCCAGCTATTTTTTCGCTTTCATTCCGGTGTTGTGCTTTTAATTATCATTTTTCATAGGAATACACCGAGTGATGGTTCGGTTGGCTGGCGGTTGGACGGCAGTCGGTGACTGGTTGCGGGGGAGCCTCAGTGTGCTTCCGTTGTGCAACGGTTGGATTCCGGAGCTGGTACTGGTGGTTCCTAAGTTGGCGGAGTGTCATAGCTTGGGAGAAAAACCTGGTCGCTTTTTATCGTTTCATTGGAGTGGATTAAGTTGCCTCTGGGTAACAGGCTGCTTATTTTATGGATACAAGGCGAAGCTGGCATTCCACTATGAGGCTGACTGACATCCTCCGCCATGGAGGCAAGAATATGAGCTTCTCAAAGTTAACTTAGATTATGGAGCATGGATGCGGGAGGGTTTTGTTGGCCTGGGATTATTGAATGATCGAGCGCTTGCGAAACGTCAAAGCCTTATCCCACTTGAGGTCTTAATGTCTTCTGGATCCCCGCAAACTCCTCCATACAACATTTCTAATTACACCACCGGTACTGGTCCAAAGCAGTCCAAGGAATATGGCACAAAAATCATCGCAAAACCTAAGCATCGCCGACAATACCAACTGTTTCAATAATATCAACTCTTTCAATGATGTGACCAACATCAACACAGTGATATCCGATGAGGACGATCAGATTCGGGAGTGGCTATCGCCTCTAAAACCTCACCAGCGACACCAAGGCGTGCGGGCCGAGCGGCTTGATGGCGTGGGAGATTGGATTCTCGAAACCAGCGAATTTCAGAAATGGAGTAAGGGAGAGGATGGGTCCCAAGAGCGGGTGTTATTTTGTTCCGGAGGTCCAGGTGTAGGAAAAACATTTCTGTGGTAAGAATGCCCGGCTTCGAGAAAAGGAAAAAAAAGGATATGTCACTGACAAGTATAAAATATTAGTTCCCTAATGATTGACAATCTATGTGACCAGGCTGAGGAAAACGATCTGGCTGTCGCTTGGCTATATTGTGATTTTCTTGCCCACAAAGAGCAGTCGGCAACGGCCATGTTGGGCGCTATCCTAAGGCAGCTTGTGAGCATTAGAGGGATTCCAGAGGATATACGACAAAGGTTCCGAAAGCGATTTTCCCACCGAGGCCTACGATTACCCGATATGGTGGGAATGTGGAAGACGACTGTCGCATTGCTACCCCGAACTTATATCAGTATTGACGCCATAGACGAATGCACTCCGAAGAGCCGACAGGAGCTGCTTGGGTCACTGCGAGATATTGTCGGGGAGTCACCAAGTACGCGGGTATTGTTTACCGGGAGATCTCACATTGCGGATGAGGTGAAGAAATGCTTCGTCGAGGCTACTATCTTACCCGTCAGTCCTACCGAAGATGATATCAGGATATATTTGGATGCAAGGCTGGACGGGGACACGGAACCCGATGCAATGGACAATGATTTGCGGAGGGACATCATGAGAATAATTCCTGAAACCATTTCTGAAGTGTGAGTATCAATATCCGGCACTCCCATAATACATATAGGGGCAATTTGCTGACATTGGTAATTAGGTTCCTCCTCGTTTCACTGAATATTGATGCAATTCTGGAAGAGGTGACCATCTACAAGAGAAGGAAAAGGCTGGAGGAGATGACAAAAGGGCAGGGGCTAGGAGATGCATACACGGCAACCCTCACGCGGATAAAATCACAGAATGGAAGCAAATCTCGGCTCGGTATGGAAACTCTCATGTGGATATCACATTCCGAGCGACCATTGAAGGCGGTGGAGTTATGTCACGCGCTAGGTGTAGAGAGAGGAGATACAGACCGGAATGCCGAGAACATTCCTGCCATAGATACTGTGCTACGCTGTTCACTGGGGCTCGTTACGGTCGAGGCATCATCATCTAACATCCGGCTCGTTCACTTCACGCTTCAAGAGCATCTATCTAGTGCTTCCTCCTTGTTCCAAAGTCCCCACTCGATGATGGCCGAGATTAGTTTGACCTTCCTCAATTTTCCGTTCATCAAAGACCTATCAACTACTCTTGAATCGCCACCAGAAACTGCTCCCTTTGTCGGCTATGCCTCCTGTTTCTGGGGAGCACATGCAAGAAAAGAGCTGAACGAAGGAGTGAAATTATTAGCATTAAAACTTCTTGACGGCTACGATAAGCATATATCCTCCAAGCTACTCCTAATGCACGAAAGAGATTGGTGGTGGCACCGCCCTGAAAAAGAAGGAAGTAATCTCCTTGAGGGATTCACAGGGCTTCACGGTGCAGCATACCTCGGGATCGTGGAGATAACACGTGGTTTATTGGAAATGAGGGAATGGGATCTTAATGCAACTGATGTGGAGGGAAATACGGCATTTTCTTGGGCTGCTAGAAAGGGGCATGGGGATCTAGTAAAGATGCTACTGGGGCGACCGGGTGTTGATCCTGATGCGACGAACGCAGATGGTAGGACACCTCTCTTATGGGCTGCTTCATGTGGACATGAGCGGGTGGTGGAGATGCTCTTGGAGCGGGCAGATGTCGATCCTAATAGGAAGGATAAATATAGTCAAACACCACTTCTAAGAGCCATCTGGGCTGGAGATGAGAGAGTCGTCAAAATGCTGTTGGAACGAGGCGATGTCAACCCCAACACTGCGGATAATTATGGCAAAGCGCCGCTCCACATAGCTGCCTGGGAGAAACATGAAGGGGTTATGAAGATGCTGCTTGACCGGAACGATATCACTCCTGACACTGCCCACCAGCATGGCGAGACGCCATTCTTTATGGCCGCCCAGGGAGGACACGAGGGAGTGGTGAAGACGCTATTAGAGCGGGTTGATGTCAACCCGAACACTACGAACCGACATGGCCAAACACCACTCTTTGTGGCCGCCAATCAAGGAGATGAGGGTGTGGTGAAGGCGCTACTAGAGCGGCTGGATATCAACCCCAACACTGTGGATGACGATGGCAATGCGCCGCTCCACGTAGCCGCACGTGAGGGACATGAAGGGGTCGTGAAGATGTTACTGGAACGGAACGATATCATCCCTGACACTGGGGGCCAACATGGCCACACACCGCTCCATATGGCCGCCCGGAAAGGACATGAGAGAGTGGTGAAGACGCTACTAAAGCGGGCTGATGTCAACCCCAATACTATGTGCCAATGTGGCCAAACACCTATCACCGTAGCCGCCTGGGAAGGACAAGAAAGAGTGCTGAAGGAACTTCTAGAGCGCGAGGATGTCAACCCCAACTTTGGAGATGAAGATGGCCGAGCGCCCCTCTTGATAGCCGCCCACCAAGGACATGAAGGAGTCGTGAAGATGCTGCTGGGCCGAAACAATGTCAACCCAAATACTACGGACTACTATGGCTATATACCACTATTTATGGCCACCTGGAACGGACACGAGAGAGTAGTGAAGACGCTATTAGAGCGGGTTGATGTCATCCCTAACACTGCGAACCAACATGGCCAGACACCATTCTTTATGGCCGCCTATCAAGGACGTGAGGGAATAGTGAAGACGCTATTAGAGCGGGCTGATGTCGACCCCAACACTATGAGCCATTGTGGCCTAACACCTCTCGCCATTGCCGCCGGGGAAGGACATGAGGGAGTGGTGAAGGCACTACTAGAGCGGCTGGATATCAACCCCAACACTGTAAATGAAGATGGCGATGCGCCACTCCACGTAGCCGCCCGTAAGGGACATGAAGGGGTCGTGAAGATGCTGCTGGACCGAAACGATGCCAACCCAAACACTACGGACCAACATGGCCAGACGCCACTCTTTGTGGCCACCTGGAAAGGGCATGAGGGAGTGGTGAAGACGCTACTCGAGCGGGCCGATGTTAGCTTCCACACTGCGAATAACGATGGCCAAACGCCGCTCGATATGGCCACCTGCGAGGGACATGAAGGAATCGTGAAGATGCTGCTGGAGCGAGTGGATGTTAGCGCCAGTACTGTGAGTAATGATGACCAACCGCCTCTTTTCGGAGTCGCCTGCAAGAGACAGAATAGGCTCGTTGGGGTGTTGCCAGAGCAGAGTGATGTCAATCTTCACACAACGAACGAATATAGCCAAACGTTGCTCTTCACAGCCGCCGCAGAGGGAGATGAAGGAGTCGTGAAGATGCTACTGGACCGGAACGATGTCAACCCAAACACTATGAACCAATATGGCCAAACACCACTCGCCATAGCCGCTTTGAATGGACGTGATAAAGTGGTGAAGATGCTGCTAGAGCGAGTGGATGTCAGCCCCAACACTGAGAATAAAGATGGCCAAACGCCGCTCTACATAGCCGCCCACAAGGGACATGAAGGGGTCATGAAGATGCTGCTGGGCCGAAACGATGTCAACCTAAATGCTACGGACCAACATGGCCAAACAGTACTCTTTGTGGCCGCCCGGGGAGGACATGAGGGAGTGTTGAAGACGCTATTAGAGCGGATTGATGTCAACCCGAACACTACGAACCGACATGGCCAAACACTACTCTTTGTGGCCGCCCGCAAAGGACGTGAGGGAGCGGTGAAGGCACTACTAGAGCGGCTGGATATCAACCCCAACACTGTGGATGGCAATGGCGATGCGCCGCTCCACGCAGCTGCCCGTGAGGGACATGAAAGGGTCGTGAAGATGCTGCTGGGCCGGAACGATATCACCCCTGACACTGCGGGCAAACATGGCGAGACACCATTCTTTATTGCCGCCCGGGAAGGACATGAGGGAGTGGTGAAGGCGCTATTAGAGCGGGTTGATGTCAACCCGAACACTATGGAGCAACATGGCCAAACACCACTCCTTGAGGCCGCCTGCGGGGGACATGAGGGAGTGGTGAAGGTACTACTAGAGCGGCTGGATATCAACCCCAACACTCAGGATGAAAATGGCTATGCGCCGCTCCACGTCGCCGCCTGTCATGGACATGAAGGGGTCATGAAGATGCTGCTGGACCGAAACGATGTCATCCCTGATACTGCGAACCAACGTGGCCAGACGCCACTCTTGATAGCCGCCGAGGAAGGATATGAGGGAGTGGTGAAGACGCTATTAGAGCGGGTCGATGTCAACCCAAACACTACAGATCAACATGGCCAAACGCCACTTTATATGGCCGCCTGGAATGGACGTGAGGGAGTGGTGAAGATGCTGCTAGACCGGAGTGATGTCAACCCCAAAACCGTGAACGAACATGGCCAAACGCCACTCTTCATAGCCGCCCAGGCCGGACATGAGGGAGTGGTGAAGACGCTGCTAGACCGAGTGGATGTCAGCTTCGATATACCAGATCTCTTTGGCCGAACTCCACTTTCGCAGGCCCTGAAGCACGGGCATGATGCCATTGTGAAATTACTCTCCTCTCATGGAAATCCAATCCCCTCATTAAAGAGCGATGGATTGCCAGCACCTTCCTCACCCGGACCGTCCGACCCTGATCAGCGCCCCCCTAAACAGTGTTCTCAACAGGGCAGTCCGTCCGTCCTAAAGGGGACAAAGGTTTCAGACTTGCCGGCCCTGCCGTCACCTACAACCCCCTGCAGTCCACCACAGTCCCCAACAGTCCCCAACAGTCCCCCTACTGTCCTCGTGTCGAAAGTCACCAGCGATCACCCACTCGTTTCCTCCCATTTTTATATTCTTTCTTTTTATGTATTGGTAATATGTTTACTACTATATTGGTTCCTTTATTTTTTGCCCGCCCCCCGTCGTTTTTATTTCCTCTGCCGTAACTAGGTTTAGATTGATGGAATTAGAGATGGAAATACAACTTAGCCGTTATCACAGATAGTGGGGCTGTAGCGTCACGATAGTTGATTGTGTGAAAGACTTTCCTTATAGCGGGTTCTTATGCGCGTGGGGCGATCCGGAATCGTGGGGATGAATTTTGTGCTTCTTTATTATTTTGAGGGTCTACTATATTTCATATTTATTTTCGACTTCCAACAATCATGGGATGGGAGAGACACTATCGATGTTATTTAAACCTATGACCAGAGTCGTTGGTTATATACTGTTCCTCCCTTATCCTGTATTAATTCTTGTTTCGCCCTGTTTCACCAACAACCTCAGACGGATTCTTATTATGGACTTGGAGGAGTTTGTGTCGTGTGGAGGAAAGGTTTTCCGGTTGTTTTCTTCTCTCTTAGTTCGTATGGGATAAAGCAGGATCTTTTTCCCTATTCTCTTACTCGATCATCAGTTTTTTACTCATTCACGTCTTCACTCTTTATCCTCTCTCTATAGTCAATCCAAATCGCAATCATATCCTTATCGCAAATGAAAAGATATAAGAGTTCATTCTTCTAATAATATGGGGGCTATCCTGGGCGAACTGACTAAATGCGCGACAGTCAAACACGTCAACACAAGAACTAGAGTGGGCTCAATAAGGGAGGTAAATCAGAAACTTCGTTCGCTCTCACTCTCATCTAAACTAATTAAACGAAACATAAGAATATATATAGAGTATAAGGAAACCACTTCAACCATTCTATCGTTCCCTACACTCTTCCATGCATATCTCCATCTCTCCGCATAGCTTCATGTAGATGACAAAGGAAAGACAAGCCAGTGATTCCTTTATCACCTTTCAACTTCAGAACAAAAGAACTGATAAACAACATTCTGTAAACTTCTCGCATGCCCACATCCGCCAACTCTAACAATTCCCTCCGGTGGTTAGGACAGAATAGTGCACTTTTTTTTAATATCTTTGCGCGTATCCTTACTTCTGCTTAGAACATGAAATTATTGAGGTGCGCAAAAAACTTTACCCCAAAGTCTCCCGCAGTCCATAGTCCCTTACGCCGATTTGTCTCGCATCGTAGGGCCCGCCGTCCTGAGACTTCCGGTGCGAGAACATACCACATTCTGCCATCCGGTTCCAGCTAGGGATCTTGCCAGTCACCGCGTCGGCCATTACGGGGGCCACGGACCATTGAACACACTCCCCCAGGAAGGGTCCGCCGGGTTTAATCTTCAGAGTTAGAGCTCGGCACACCTCCCTCTTCCTCGAATTTCTATCTGATCAACCGCTAGCCGGCGGCTGCTTACCCCTTTAGCATTCTTACCACATGCCCTCCACCTTGTTCCGTCTCTTGGTTTTATATAAAAATTAATCATAACTATTTCTTTCTACTTTCTTTCACATTTTTTCCGGTTCCTTCCCCTTTTAGTCTATTTGCGGCTTCATCATCCCCTCAGAACAGTAGTTGTTTTTGACAATTTCTCATGGGTCTTAATGTTTTGCGGTGTGTATGCGAGTGACTGTGGGTGAACTAGCTTAGATTGGTTCTTTGATTTGCACACCTATCAAACATAATTACAACAGCATTAACGTTGTCTCATGCATTTGTTGAGAAGTATCGGGACTTGGAGTGGGTTAGCGCAGCGAGCGGTATCACAGGTTCCAGTGAAGTGCGGTGAAGAGGGCAAAAAACAGCTTGTATTGCTAGACAGACAGAACAAAGAGACTAATGGAAAGAGAAAGAGAAGAAAACGAGGAGGGGAAGAAAGAAAGAGGAACGTAGCGTTGAGGGGATAGGGGATGACAAATGCGGTCACGAGGTGTCACTCGTGACCGCGGCACAGGGAAACAGAAAGCGAGAACATAACCGTGACCGTAACTGCAGTTTCCAACAACGTTTTTTCTCTTTAATTATTTTCTATAGAGGGTTGTTTTTCCTCACCGAATGCTTCAAGATATATATATTTTATTATTCATATTTTTCATATCGAATTAGAGGCTTTCTTATCCATTTTTTGGTATCGTATTAGAAGTCTTCCCTCCCTCATGGCCTCTCAGTGGGGGAGGGGGAAACTATTTAGGTCGAAAGAAATATCATGTCCTTTATAATTCTTATACCATGCATATGCATAGTATACTAGCAGTCTCCTGACAAAAATCATTGTTGATGGCAACTTTACACCGAAACTGGTGTTTCCCAGAGCGCTAGAACTCAATCATCGGTAAGGAAGTCAATTCTTCGTAAAATAGTGGTTCTGGGTATTCTAATTGCGATATATTCCAGTATTCGGGTATATGCTGTGATATTGAATTAACCGTGGAGGTACGATATGAGATTGGCAATTTTTGAAACACCTGCTGTGTCATTTTCTATGGAAGCCCGTGAAAATTCTTGGCATTTAGCTCTATTATTTAAAGATGGGGCGCTTTAATCGATGAGTGCTGCCGGTAGAACAGAGGAATTTGCTAAATTATACAGTAGAAACGTGAATTTCAGATGTACTATATTTTTAACTATCTATTGATATTTACTTTGGGTTGTGTGATTGGTTAAGGGGTGGGGGAGCAAATTAGCATTTCAAGTATCATACTACGGATTTCGGTTGTTTTGGGGCGCTTTTAGCGGTAACATACTTAGCCCAATCAACGATGACTTTATCTAGGAACTATGTTATATCTACTAGTAAAGGTCGGGATGGGCTTCTTGCCTTTTCTCCTTTTTGCACTGTGGTACAAGCATTACCTCAAAGTACCTATCCTCCTAGATTCATTGCCACCATGACCTTCTCCTTGGGTGTCAGAAATCGTTGAACTTTGAGTAAGGTCACGTTTGCGCTTCGGGGTTCAATTTGAGCATAGTCTAGACTTTCCTTCTCGCTGAATGCGGATGGTACAAGCATTCTGCTCACATCCCCGGTAAAAAAAGAAAACAAAAAACAAAGCTCTCGCTTTCGTCATGTGCGATCTTGGCGACAATAGTCGTCTCCATCCCCCCCTACTCTACACTATAAATAGGCACTACTAGTTCACAAAATCTCTACTATGTTGACAGGAAAACAATATTCAAAATAGGGGAGAGCCTTTAGAATAATCTAGATATTATCATTCATAAGTGGCAAGCTCTATTAGTTAATGCCTATGGTGCAATGCTAGAGATGACTAAGGTGGGTAGAAGGTACCTATAATCTTATATCAGTTTCCCATACAAAAGGTACATTGCAACAATTTTACTCAACCTGGATTTCAAGCTCTCAGTCTCATGTTGGAATGGATAAAAATCTCAGGACTTCAACTTAGAAAGTCTAGGGAATTTCCTACAATATACCGATATAGCATGGATTTCGTTAATTATATATTGCTTTCAGGCAAGTTGCGAGCGCTTAAAATCGTCTATTCTTGGAGTAAACGGGGGGTGCCAAAGTGTTTTGTCGGCAAGATCGTCCGTAAGGCGGAGATCAATTCGAGAGCCTAAGACCACTACCAGAATTCCTCGAGGAATAGAAAAAAAGCTAGGGTAAAGAACGATGGCTGATCCCGCATTCATTAATAGCAGTGAGTCTGAATTGAAAACCCCTTCTACCGTGATAATTTATGCAGCTCTCACCCACTTTTATTTTCTCACCTTCCTTTCTGTAGGGTTTGTTGGTGGGTTAACCTAGAGGGCTTTTTAATTGCTGTTTTCATAAGGCCTCACTTGGTGACGTGTTAGTAGGCTGGCGGTTAGGCGGCAGTCGGTTGCTGGCTGCTGAGAGCCTCTGTGAGTTTCCGGTTTTTTATGCAACGGAGGGAGTACGGTGACTGACTGGGGTAGTGTTGTTCACGAGCCAAGCGGGCTCGAGCCGCCAAGAGCCTCATTCGAGCCGCCAAGAGCCGCCAAGAGACTCGAGCCGGAGGTGGAAATGTGGGAAGAGGTAGAGGAAAACCCGTGTGGAATTGGAATTGGGCATAGTGGTCCTTTGGCTAGTTGTATATACTTTCAAGTTGCAATATATAATGGTATTTTTTTGAATGATAATACCAGTGTGCAGGGGTATCGTGGCCACTCAGCCTCAAATGTCTTGGCGGCTCGAGCCGGCTCGTGAACAACACGACTCGGCTGAGTGTCACAGCCCCCAGTGGCTGCAAGCCACCGAGAAAAAACCTCATCGCTTTTCATCGTTTCACTGCCCGTGAGAACTCAGATAGAAGAGAAATGTTCTAGGACGTTGGAGTTGCCTCTCCTAGTAAGGTGCCTCCTATATTCCTTTTGTTTTGTCTCAACTGGGGGCTGAGTTTGCGGTGTTTTCTCCTCGCCGTAGCTGAGAAGCGAACATTCCAACGCCCTTAGCACATTTCTCTTCTATTTGAGTTTTTACGGTACGGTAGACTACATTACCAGTACTCGTCCAAAGGGTTTCAAGGAACATGGCACAAAATCATCGCAAAACTTAACCATCACCGGCAATACCAGCTGTTTCAATGACTTTACCATCGCCATAATCCTCGTTCCATCCTCTTCGAAGAGCTCCTCTACGAGAATTCTCGCCCTACCTACCACTACCCGCTCCCGAAACTGAGTATCGGAGCACAATCATCGAGCCACAACCACAAGAGGCAGTAACGGAGGTCTCAACAATAACACGGCAGTTGGCTGCTAGTTCGCAATGCGACTATAGCTCTGCAACTTGCTCTTCTTTGAGTGAGAGGAGTGGATAGAGAATGATGATCCGAGGTGGAGGCCATCCTTGTAAAGTCAGTGGACAAGATCAGAAACCCTTGCAGAAGTTCTTACAGTAGTATGGGATACATCCCAGTCAGAATATCTGGAGGATCTGTAGAGAAGTACCATCCTGAGTTTCTGCAGTCATTCCAGCAAATGGTTGGTATACTAAGTACTGAAAAAAAAATTGAATTCTCTTTACATATATATTTTATACTACCTGTAATTAATCTTCTCCTTTATTATTGTATTCTCTCTATACATGGTTGGGGTGGGAGAGTTGAAAATATCACTGTCGCGGAGGCGAGTGTAGGCAGATTTTTCGTGTTTCGGAAATACTTTTGTCACCCGACTGTACCATCCCACACTATCAACTCCTCAACCTTCCCCACGACCGCACCACACAGGTCCTCTCGATCGGCTGGAATCCACCGTGAGAACCTATTGTAACAACACCACTGCGAAAATTGCCTCGAGCACAGAAAACAAAGTTGCGAAAATAAAAATGGCTTATCCCCTAATGCGCTAATGCTAAGTCTGAATTGAACATCCTTTGATAGTCTAACCAGATAGGCGTCTCCCCCCTGTCATTCTACCCCCCACGTTTTTGTGTCGTTCGTTGGCGGATCAACCCACAAGGCTTTTGATTGTCGTTTGCCTTAGGATGCGACTTTGTGACGAGTTGGTTGGCTTATGGTTAGGCGGCATGAGAGCCTCATTGTGCTTCTGGTATGCAACAGGGGAGTGTTGGTAACGAACTGGTGGTTGCTCGAGCCAAAGTCGGCTGAGTGGCACAGCAACGGAGAAAAAAACCTCGTCTCTTTTCACCGTTTTAGTAGACTGGATGAGGTTGCCTCCGGGGAATAGCGTAAAATCTCGTCAAATTAGCTCTCTCCATACAAGGCTCTAATCTCCATACCAAGAGGATATGCCCTTAATGAAGCTTAGTGCTTATTTCTTGGATACTAGGCGAAGCTGACATTCGACAACCGTACGAGGCTGACTGAGGTCCTCCGCCACGAAGGCGAGAATAAGCCTCATAAAGTGAACATAAATCCTTGGAGCAAGGGTGCTGCGGGGTTTTGTTGGCCCGGGATTATTTGGATGATCGAACGCTTGCGAAACGTCAAAGCCTGATCTCACTTGAGGTCTTAATGTCTTCTGGATCCCCACAAACTCCTCGATACAACATTTCTAATTACACTACTGACACTCGCCCAAAGGGTTTCGAGGAACATGGAGCAAGAATCATCGCGAAACCTAAGCATCGCCGGCAATATCGACTGTTTCAATAATATTAACTCTTTCAATGATGTGATAAACATCAACAACACGATGCCCGATGAGGACATTCAGATTCGGGAGTGGCTATCGCCTCTAAAAACTCACGAGCGGCACCAAGACGTGAGAGGCGAGCGGATCGATGGAGTCGGAGATTGGATTCTAGAAACCAGCGAGTTTCGAGAATGGAGTAAGGGAGAGGATGGATCACAAGAGCGGGTGTTATTTTGTTCCGGAGGTCCAGGTGTGGGAAAAACATTTCTGTGGTAAGAATACCCGGCTTCGAGAAAAGGAAAAGAAGCCAGATATCACTAACAAGTGTAAAATATTAGTTCCATGATGATAGATAACCTATGTGACCAAGCTGAGGAAAAGGATCTGGCTGTGGCTTGGCTATATTGCGATTTCCTTGCCCACAAAGAGCAGTCGGCAACGGCCATGTTGGGCGCTATCATAAGGCAGCTTGTGAGCATTGGAGGCATGCCGGAGAATATCCGGCAGGGGTTTCGAAAGCGATTTTCCGACCGAGGTCTACGATTGCCTGATATGGTGGGAATGCTAAAGACGGCTATCTCATTGCTACCTACAGTTTATATCAGTATCGACGCCATAGATGAATGCACTCCAAAGAGCCGACAGGAGCTGCTTGGGTCACTGCGAGACATTGTTCGGGAGTCACCAGGTACGCGGGTGCTGTTTACTGGGAGACCCCACGTCGCAGATGAAGTGAAGAAATACTTCGTCGAGGCTATTATCTTACCCGTTAGTCCTACCGAAGATGATATTAGGATATATTTGGATGCGAGGCTGGGCGGGGACACAGAACCTGATGCAATGGACAATGATTTGCGGAGGGACATCACGAGAATAATTCCTGAAACCATTTCCGAAGTGTGAGTATCAATATCCGGCACTTCCATAATATATATAGGGGCAATTTGCTGACATTGGTAATTAGGTTCCTCCTCGTTTCACTGAATATTGATGCAATCCTGGAAGAGGTGACCATCTACAAGAGAAGGAAAAGGCTGGAGGAGATGACAAAAGGGCAGGGGCTAGGAGATGCATACACGGCAACCCTCACGCGGATAAAATCGCAGAATGGAAGCAAATCTCGGCTCGGTATAGAAGCACTCATGTGGATATCACATTCCAAGCGACCACTGAAGGCCATTGAGTTATGTCAGGCGCTGGGTGTAGAGAGAGGAGATACAGACCAGAATTCCGGGAACATACCTGCCATAGATACTGTGCTACGCTGTTCGCTGGGGTTGGTTACGGTTGAGGCATCGTCGTCTACTATCCGGCTTGTACACTTCACCCTCCATGAGCATCTATCTAATGCTTCTTCCCTGTTCCAAAGCCCCCACTCGATGATGGCCGAGGTTAGTTTGACCTTCCTCAACTTTCCGTGCATCAGAGACCTATCAACTACTCTTAATTCGCCACCAGAAACTGCTCCCTTTGTCGGCTACGCCTCTTGCTTCTGGGGAGCACATGCAAGAAAGGAGCTGAACGAAGGAGTGAAATTACTAGCATTAAAACATCTTGACGGCTACGATAAGCATATATCCTCCAAGCTACTCCTAATGCACGAAAGAGATTGGTGGTGGCACCGTCCTGAACAAAAAGGAAGTAATCTCCCTGAGGGATTCACAGGGCTTCACGGTGCAGCATACCTCGGGATCGTGGAGATACTACGTGGTTTATTGGAGATGAGGGAATGGGATCTTAATGCAACCGATTTGGACGGCAATACGGCATTTTCTTGGGCTGCTAGAAAGGGGCATGAAGATGTGGCGAGGATGCTACTGGGACGACAGGGTATAGATCCTGATACGATGAATGCAAGTGGTAGGACACCCCTCCTATGGGCTACTACATATGGACATCAGCGTGTGGTGGAGATGCTCTTGGAACGGACAGATGTCGATCCTAATAGGAAGGATAAATATGGTCAAACACCACTTTTAAGAGCGGCCTGGGCCGGGGATGAGGGGGTCACCAAGACGCTGCTGGAACGAGGGGATGTTAATCCCAACACTGCCAATGAGTGTGGCCAAGCACCACTCCATATAGCGGCCTGTGAGGGACATGAAGGAGTCGTGAAGATGTTTCTGAATCGGAAAGATGTCAACCCCAACAATCCCGACAGGCATGGTCAAACATCACTCTTCATAGCCGTCACTCAAGGCCATGAGGGAGTGGTGAGGACGCTACTAGAGCGGGTAGATGTCAACCCCAACACTACGGTTGAAGGTGGTGATGCGCCGCTCCACATAGCCGCCTGGGAGGGACATGAAGGAATCGTGAACATGCTGCTGGGCCGGAATGATGTCATCCCTGACATTGCGAGCCAACATGGCCTGACACCACTGTTTATGGCCGCCGAGAAAGGACGTGACGGAGTGGTGGAGATGCTTCTGAGTCGGAATGATGTCAACCCAAACACTGCGGATAAAGATGGCCAAACAACACTGTTTGCGGCAGCCTACAAAGGACATGAGGCAGTGGTAAAGGCCCTGCTAGAGCGGGTAGATGTTAACCCCAACACTGCGGATAAAGATGGCGATGCGCCGCTCCACATAGCTACCTGGGAGGGACATGAAGGAATCGTGAACATGCTGCTGGGCCGGAACGATGTCATCCCTGACATTGCGAGCCAACGTGGCGTGACACCGCTCCTTATTGCCGCCTGGAAAGGACGTGACGGAGTGGTGGAGAGGCTTCTGAGTCGGAATGATGTCAACCCAAACACTACGAACCAACGTGGCCAAACAACACTGTTATTGGCAGCCTGCAAAGGACATGAGGCAGTGGTAAAGGCGCTGCTAGAGCGGGTAAACGTTAACCCCAACACTGCGGATAGGGATGGCGATGCGCCGCTCCACGTAGCCGCCCGCGAGGGACATAAAGGCGTTGTGAAGATGCTGCTTGGCCAGAACGATGTCAACCCAAACGCTACGAACCAATGTGGCGAAACACCACTCTTTATAGCCGCCTGCAAAGGTCATGCGGGAGTGGTGAAGACGCTACTACAGCGGACAGATGTTAGCCCCCACACTGCGGATAAAGATGGCCAAGCGCCGCTCGACATCGCCACCTGTGAGGGACACGAAGGCAATGTGAAGATGCTGCTGGAACGAGTGGATGTTGGCTCCAGCACTGTGGATAATGATGGCCAACTGCCATTTTTCGGAGGCATCTGCGAGGACCAAAAGAGGCTCGTTGGGGTGCCGCTGAAGCAGAACAGTGTCAACCCTCACGCAGCGAACCAATATTGGCAAAAATTGCTCTTCACAGCCGCCGAGGAGGGAGATGAAGGAGCCGTGAAGATGCTTCTCGACCGGGACGATGTCAACCCAAACGCTACGATCCAATGTGGCCAAACACCACTCTTTGTGGCTGCCCGGAATGGACATGAGACATTGGTGAAGATGCTTCTGAATCGGAACGATGTCAGCCCCAACAATACTGACAAACATGGTCAAACACCACTCCACGTAGCCGCTTACCAAGGCCGTGAGGGAGTGGTGAAGGCATTACTAGAGCGGGTGGATGTCAACTGCAACATCACCGATGAAGATGGCCACGCGCCGCTCCACGTAGCCGCCGGGAAAGGACATGACGGAGTGGTGGAGATGCTAATGAGTCGGAATGATGTCAACTCAAACACTACAAACAGAAGTGGCCAAACGCCACTCTTTGTGGCCGTCTACAAAGGATATGAGGGAGTAGTGAAAACGATACTAGAGCGGGTGGATGTCAAGCCCAACGCTGCGGATGAACATGGCGATGTGCCGCTCCACGTAGCCACCTGTGAGGGACATGAAGGAATCGTGAACATGCTGCTGGAGCGAGCGGATATAAACCCAAATACTATGAACCAATATGGGCAAACACCACTCCTTTTGGCGGCTTGGAGAGGACATGATGGAGTGGCGAAGATGCTACTAGAGCGGTTGGATATCAATACTAACACTACGAATCAAGATATCCAAGCGGCGCTCTTGATGGCCGCCTGCGAGGGACATGAAGTGATCATGAAGATGCTGCTAGACAGAGCAGATGCCAACCCCAACGCTGTGGATCAATACGGTCAAGCGCCGCTCCACCTAGCCGCCGGCGGGGGACATGAAGGAGTCGTGAAGATGCTTCTGAGCCAGAACGATGTCAACCCAAATAGTGAGGACCAATATTGCCAAACACCATTGGTTATTGCAGCCTGGAAAGGATGTGAGGGAGTGGTGAAGACACTATTAGAGCGGGTAGATGTCAACCCCAATACCGTAGACGAACATGGCCAAACGCCACTCTTTGTAGCCGCCCGGGCAGGACATGAGGGAGTGGTGAAGACACTGCTAGAACGAGTGGATGTCAACTCCGATATGATAAATCTCCTTGGCCAAACAGCACTTTCGCAGGCCCTGAAACACGGACATGATGCAATTGTGAAATTACTCTCCGAAGATAGAAATCCAACCCCCTCGTTAAAGGGCGATGGATTCGCAGCACCTTCCTCACACGAACTCTCCGACTCCGATCAGCGCCCCCCAAAACAGTGTTCTCAACAAGGCAGTCCGTCCGGTCATTTTCCAAATTTGCCCCGCAACTCACCGCCAAGGACTAGGACCCCATCGTCTCCTAAGCGAAAGGTCTCACAGGTGCCATCACCTACAGTCACCTGCATTCCCCCACAGTCCCCAACGGCCCCCCACTGTCCCACGATTGTCCTCGTGTCCAAAGTCACCAGCGATCACCCACTCGTTTCCTTCAATTTTTATAATCTTTCTTTTTATGTATTGGTAATATGTTTACTACTATATTGGTTCTTTCATTTTTTGCCCTCCCCCCCGTCGTTTTTATTTCCTCTGCCGTAACTAAGTTTGGATTAATGGAATTAGAGATGTAAATGCAACTTAGCGGTTATCATAGATACTAGTGCTGTAGAATCACGATAGTTGATTGTGTGAAAGACTTTCCCTATAGCGGGTTCTTGTGCACGTGGGGTGATCCGGAATGGTGAGGATGAATTTGGTACTTCTTTATTATTTTCAGGCTCTACTATATTTTCTATGTATTTTCGACTTTCGACAATCACGCGATATTTGGAGGGACACTATCGATATTGTTGAAACCTATGACGGGAGCCGTTGATTCATGTACTGTTTCTCTATTATCCTGCATTAGTCCTTGTTTCGTTTCGTCCTGTTTCACCAACAACCTCAGACGGATTCTTGTTACGGACTTGGAGGAGCTTGTGTCGTGTGGAGGAAAGGTTTTCTAGTCGTTTTCTTCTCTCATAGTTCGGATGGGGTAAAAGCAGGATCTTTTTCCCTATTCTCTTACTCGATTATTAGTTTTTTACTCGGTCACGTCTTTACTCTTTTATCGTCTCTCTATAGTCCACCGAAATCGCATTCATTTCCTCATTGCAAATCAAAAGGTATAAGACTCCATTCCCTCCAGTGGTTGGGCGGAATTGCGCACTTCTTTTAATATATTTTATACATATCCTTACTTCTGTTTGGGACATGAAATCATTGAGGTGCGCAAAAAAACTTTACCCGGAAGTCTCCCGTATTCCCCCATAGTCCCAACGCCAATTTGTCTCGCATCGTAGGGCCCTGTCCAGAGGTTTCTAGGACGAAAACGGAACGGAACACATTTTTCCACCCAGTCCCGGCTAGGGCTCTTGGCGGTCACCCCTTCGGCCCTTACGGGGGCCCCCGACCGTTGAGAACACCCCCCCGAAAATGATCCGCAGGTTTTGATCTTCAGAGACAAAGCTCAGTACACCTCCCTCTCCCTCGAATTTCCATTTGACCAACCGCTGGCTGGCGGCTGCTTACCCGTTTAGCACTCTTACCCCGTGCCTTCCACCTTGTTCCGTCTCTAGGTTTTATATAAAAATTAATTATGCCCATTTCTTTCTGATTTCTTTCACTTTTTATCTGGTTGCTTCTCCTTTTAGTCCATTTGTGGCTTCGTTATCTTCCCAGAAAAGAAGTTCGACAATTTCCCATAGATTTTAATATGCAGTGTGCCGGCGAGTGACCGGGGGTGAATTAGAGTAGATTGGTTCTTTGATTTGCACACCTATCAAACCTAATTACCAGAGCATTAACGTTGTCTCATACCTTTTTTCTACTTCTTTTCCATAAGCGGTTGTTTTTCTCCACTGCTTGCTTCAAGGCATATATATTTTATCGTTTATATTTTTCGTATCGAATTAGAGGCATTCTTATCCTTTTTTGGTATCATAAAATAGAAGCATCCCCTCCTTTAGAACCTTCCGGTGGGAAGATGGGAAATAATCCTGGTCGAAAGAAATACTTTTTATAATTCCCAAGCATATCCACAGTACAGTTCCCTGACAAAGTCACCATGGATGGCTACATTTACACCAAAAATGCCGTTCTTTAGAGCGCTAAAACCCAACCACCGCACGGCAAGTAAATCAATTCTTCGTAAAATTTTGCGATCCCGGTATTCTAGTTGTGATATATCCCAGTATTCGGGTATATGCTGCGATATTGAATCAACGGCAGAGGTATGAAATTGGCAATTTTCGAAACGTGTATACTCTTGCTATGAGAGCCCATACAAATTATTGGCATTTAGCTCCATCGTTAAGGATGGGGCGGGCTAATTGAAGAGCACCGATAGAACAAAGGATTTTGCTAGGTTGTAGAGGCTAGATCCTTAGCTGTCTAATGATATTTCCTTTGGGTTATGTAATTGATCAAGAGGTGAGGGTTTACCTTCTTGCCTTTTATCCTTTTCCCACAGTGGTATCATAACTCAAAATATAGACCTATCGGGCACTAATGCCTTCCCCTCCGGCGTCAGAATAGCTGAACTTTGAGTGATGTCACGTTCGCGCTTTGGAGTTCAATTTGTGTAGTCTAGGCTTTTTCTTTCTCGCTAAATGCCGATGCTATCATGGCCTCCCCAGTAGAAAAAGAAGAAGAAAAAAACTCTCGCTTTAGTCATGCCCGATCTTGGCGACAAAAGTCTTCGGCACCCCCCCCATTTTACACCAAAAACGGGAATTTTCAGTTCACAAAATCTCAATTTTGTTGATACCATAGTAAAAAAAGTTTCAAAATCTGCGAGAGCCTTTAGAGTGATCTAGATATTATCATTGATAAGTGGTAAGCTCTATTAGTTAATACCCATCGTGCAATGCCAGAGATAGTGATAGTGGGCAGAGGGAACTTGTAATATTATATGAGTTTTGTAGTTATGAGGGGTCAATTGAGGGAAGGAAGGCGAACCAGGGAGGAAGAAAATGTGAAGTCAAGCAGGAGAGATATACGTATTCTGCGGATTCGTATCTGAGTTGCCTATTATTCTATCTACGGCGATCCAGAGGGTTTATAGTACAAAATACAGAGAGCGTCTCCAAGATTCTTACCTCCGGAAACCCTTCCGGTGTCCATCACGCGCATCCTTCCGAGGCATGCTCCGCTTTACCCTCCGACAGTTACCGGCCATCTATGAGAATCCTGATATATAGTATACAAACAGGTATACCCCTTCCTCCTCTCTGCTTAATAATGAGTTGCAAAAGGAAACGACTAACTAATAAGTGGTAGAATAGGAAAAGTACGAAGGAAAGGTTCGAAGGAAAGGTTTTTCTGTGGAGTGATCACCGGTGATTTTTAACAAGTTTCCTATCTAGAGAGTGGATTTCAACAATAATACCGGTATTCTCTCTGGATTTCAAGCTCTCTGCACCCATATTATTGGAGTGGGAAAAAAAAACTCTCAGAATTTCTACCCAGAAAGCCTAGGGAATTGCCTAAACTATACTAGTATGGCATTGATTTCGTTAATTCTATATTGCTTTCAGGCAAGTTGTGAGTGCTTAAAATCGGCCATTTTTGTGTAAAGTGGGGGGGGGTGCGGACGAGTTTGTGTCGTCGCCAAGATCACCCATAGTTAAGGAGGAGATCAATCCGGGAACCCGACACCAACTGTGAAATTCCCCCAATCACAGAAAAGGATAAAGGGAAAGATGACTTATCCCTCATTCGCTAATAGTAGCGAGTCTGAATCCAAAACCCCTTCTGTCCTGATAATTTATCCAGCTCTGGCCCCGCCATTTTTCACCTTCTTCACTGTGGGGTTCGTTGGTGGATTAATCTAGAATATTTTAATTGCCATTTTTAATAGAATCTCGCTTGGCGATGGGTTGGTTGGCTTGCGGTTGGGCAGCGGTCGATTGCTGACTGAATGAGAGCCTCTATTAGCTTCCGGTAGTTTATGCAACGGAGGGAGCCCGGTCACTGGTATTGGACTCGTGGTTCCCCGAGTCTGAGTCAACTGAGTGTCACAGCGCCCAGAGGCTGCAAGCCACGGAGAAAAAGCCTCATCGCTTTTCGTTTTATTACGGTAGACTGGATGAGATTGCCTCCGGGTAACAGGCTGCTTATTTCTTGGCCGCTAAGCGAAGCCGGCATTCTCCGATCGTATGAGGCTGACTGACACCCTCCGCGTGGAAGCGAGAATATGAGCCTCTTAAGTTAACCTTATCGTGCCAAGGTGGTGGCGTCCACACTCGCCTGACAGCTCAACGACACTTTGAAGCATAATCCAAACCAAAGTCCCACCACATGAAAAAAAAAAGTTTTAAATGAGAGGGAAGAAAATGGAAGAGTTATTTTCAAAGACTTAAAACAATGTGCGATAAATCCAGAAGGACGTTTAAATCATCAGGAAATATTTGGTGGTGGTTTGTAATTCTTAAATTCAAATACAAATTGAAATTATCGTTGAGCTGTCAGGCACTCCTCTGGAGTGTCTCTGGGTTTTGAGTTTGCGAGCAACTGGGGGCGGTGGACGCCACCACCTTGGCACGATTAGATCCTGTGCTGCAGGGTTTTATTGGCCCAGGGTGATCGAGTGCTTGTGAAACGTCAAGGACTTACCCCACTTGAAATCCTAAGGTCCTCTACTCGAGCAGATCTCCTCAACGCCTGAATACAAAATTTCTAATTACACTACCGGTACTCGTTCAAAGCTTTTTAAGGAACATGGCACAAAAATCACCGCAAAACCTAAGCGCCACCGGCAGTACAGACTGTTTCAATACTTTTACCGACGTCATAATCCCGTTTCACCCTCTTCCAAGCGCTCCTCTACGAGAATTCTCGCTCTATCTACCACGACCCACTCCCGCTCCCGAGACCGAATCTCGGAGCACACAATCATCGAACCACAACCCAGGAGACGGTAACGGGGGTCTCAAAAACACGGCAGTCGGCTGCTAGTTCGCAACGCGACTATAGCTCTGCAACTTGCTCTTCGTAGAGTGAGGGTAGAGAATGAGTGACCGTAGATATTATTTCTTGTTTCGAATTTGGTCTTTCTTTCTTTGCATTGCGTGGTGTTTTTTCTTCTTTCCCTTTTCGATTTAGAATAGAGGTTTGGTTAATTAATTTGTATTTTACACAAGGCAGGGGAATCTTGTCCGATTGGGAGTAAGTAATCATATTTGGGGACTAAATTGTATTTATATGGTGCATTAATGGGTGGAAGGGATAGGTATTGGGGGGTGGGATATCAACCCTTTTTCATTAGTGATATTTCATTTATTTGGGGGTGGCATTTGCTGGCACGATGCCGCCGGGGACTGCTGGAGTGGATCTAATTGATAGCTCGAAGACGATTTAATTCTAATAATAATTAAGTTTTAAGGATAATGTAAAGTACGCGGAGATGGCAGATGAAAACCTTCCATCAGGTTATTATTATTATTATAATGATAAATTATTATTAATATTATTATTATATCCTTACACTTATTTTACGCGGTCGGGCTATGAAGCGGTATACTCGAGTATACAATATTTGACTAGGGCACACTGGTCCACCAAAGAATCTATCTCACACGGCCTACCGGCTACAGGACAAATACCCGAGTCCAGCAGCCTACAGGAGCTTTTCATCTTCGCCATTTCTCTAGTGTTGAACCTCCGATATTCTCTTTCTTCTTGACCTCCCTTGCTTCTTCTGGTGTACGAGTACGGTATTCACACAGTCACTTATACGTAGCGAAAGAGTAAAGACTTTCCGGTGGGTCTTTCCATCCGGTGACTAGATACTATGTAATTTAATACTGTAGCCTACAAGTTAAAGTTAACATTTGAGATAGCTTTGTAGAGCGAATATTATGAACAAGTCAGGGGAACATGCGAAGAAAAAAAATCGTAACCTTGTTGGGAGAGAAAAGGATGCACCGACACCTCGAAAGTAGAAGTTAAAACCCTCCAACTAGATATATGAGCCCTCCAAGAGGGCAGCTAACCTACAACCTATTAATTGGGCACAATACGAATAATCCACAGAGGTTCACTATCCCGCATCACCAGCCCCTCAACCTTCTCCATGAAAACACCACACTGGTTCCTGTCCATAGGTAGGGATCGATTCCAAGAACTCAACGGCATTATAGGGTTCCCTCGAGCAGAGAAAATGAGTTAGGGCAAAAAAATGTGGCTTATCCTGATTCGGTAATAGTAGTGAGTCTGACTTGTAAACCCCTCCAGCGGTGGTCATCGACATCTCCTCCATTTTCCCTCCTCCCCCTCATAGAGTTCGTTGGTGGAACGTGGTGGGCTGCTGGCTATAGGAGAGCTAGGTGAGCTTCGGGTAAGCAATGGAGGGAGTACTGTGTGGTACAGGTAGGCTGGTGCTCGAGTATTGTCGGTGGACAAAATTAACCGCGCATCAACCATCGATGACAGCGCAAGCCTTCTCATCAGCTCGTACTTTCAACACTGCCTAAGGAACTTTCTCTAGCTCAAATATTAATTTCTATTATGCATTCTACTCTATACTTACACAAGTAGTCCGCCGTGTAGGTAAAACACGGGGCTTAAACAAACTGTAATCTATACAAAATCAATAAGACTATTAAATTTCAACAAATATATATATTATTTATAAAATGGGAGAAAGTGGAAGCACCCTGCATTATGGGAATATAACAATTTACTATTGTAAAATCTCAAATAAAAAAAATAGAACATGGTGCTATATTGTTTCAGTTGCCTCCTCTGGTAAGGTCTACTATTTGATTTTATTAAATTTTCATATCGCTCATAATACTGAATAGCTCTTTTGTGGTAGTTATTTTAACCTTCTTTGTAATATATGAAATTCTGAATAATCTAATATATTGTTCAATAATTCTCGATTTTAAAGCATTTTATAGGAATATTATCTATATAGCTCAAAGGTAAGAAAACAACTATTCAGAGTATCGTGAAGAGAAGTAGAGTTCATTATAGTTGTTACAATCCACTCCTCTCTGAGTGATACTTGCAGCAGGTAACCACTATTCCGAATAGCGATCACAGTTCTTCTCCTTTCGTACTATGATAGCTGAGTCTCCTAGACCCCTATTCTGTACGATGTATCGCTATGTCCTTTCACAAGACACTCATAGTCTTGGACCCGGTAGTTGCAAAGATATAAAGAGTTGATATTGAAAGTATAGTGTAGATAATAACTTAGATGGTTGCGTGAAGAACTCTCAGCCAAGAGGCCGTTTTTTTATTTTTTTTTATTTTATATCAGTTTTGCATTGTTTTCTACAACTACCGGGTACAACCAGACATGCAGCGCTAGCTATGGCCAAGAAAAACCTAAACGCGTCACCTCTCTCATGGGATCAAAAACAAGCCCCCCAAGGCCCTATGGTGTAGACCCAACCCCACATCTCGCACGCAAGAATGGAAAACCTCAAGCATGAAAGCAGGAGAGACCAGAAAACACTTCAGAAAGCCCACCACAAACAAACGAAAGGCCAACAATAGTCGACAAACAAAAGAAAGTCACCGCGCAACCTACATTGCTTTGGCGAAAGCTGAAAAGAAAGTACCACTGTAGTAGAAACTCACAGAAGAATAAGAAAATACATCCAAAGCGGGGGCCGGCCTAGAGTGACAAAACGTTGCCGGCGGCCAGAACAATTACTCCGAGCCTAAGGCTTTAACATCGACCAAGGAGGCAGTGCAATACCATGATAAAGCGTAACCGAGGATGCGACCGTGGGAACCGCTGGGGAAGAGGAGGACGAGAGGAGTCACCTACCAGAGAGGATGCCAGCCTGGTTGTAACCGAGCCACGGGACGAAACCGGGAGGAGTAGGGGAGTAGTAGACCCAAGAACCGTAGAAACTATCGGTAAACGTGTGCGTGCCTGACAAGGCGGCCTCTAAAGTAAACAAAGAGAGTGAAAGAATCAACCGTGGCCTGATGAAAAGTTTCTTTCTACCGCAAACCGTGGTCACAGCCGTCTGAAACATGGGCGCGAGGGTGTCGCCGACTGTGCAAGTGCTAAGCGAGAAAGCAAGGCAACCGTGAGGAAGCCAAGTGAGGACGCGAAACAAAAGTGGAGAGGGGGAAGGGGCAGGCCCTAAGAAACGGGTGCCCAAGACTGAATCTATCATGGGGGGGGTGCAGCTCACCAAGAGTACGGGTGGTGGATGTTGATGATGATTCTCGTGGTGTTGAGATTTCAATCACCGGAGGTGTAGAGGAGATGGTTCGTGCAACCAAGAGGCCGTAAGGGCTCTCCTTTTATAATCGTTCTTCCCACAACCCTAACCCTCGTGACTTATACCTTTGTGTTACGCGCTCCTATGACTCATAGCGAGCCATAGTGTAAAATCCATCAGCTGACTCCCATGAGTCACTGTGCAATAAACCAATAACCAATTAAAACATAATAAAACAATCATGTACGCAATTCACGTCACATGCGTAAAAACCATGACTCACAACTATGAGTCATGTGCGAAAATCATAATCATATGACTACAATCGTGCGTCATGTCAAAACATAAACCAATCATAACAAAGGAATGACACACTATTGCGTAGTCATGAAATACCCAAACCCTTATGACTCATGAGTATGAGTCATGTGAAATCCTTCACAGTCTGCCTTGCTTAGTCACCATTCGTGACACTAGTATGAGATTAGATTGATTTCACTTCATAGGTCCTACTATTAAACCTAATTGAGGGAATACTTTGAGAATAATGTCTGACCTATTATCTCACTGAGATAAGTTTATTATCTTTCTCTGAGCAAGCTCTAGTAGTCTTACTACTAATTTTTAATCGAGGCATAACAGGTTAATAGATAGGATAGAGGGTAGAGGTACAGCATCTCAGACAAACATACTTCGCCTTAGGCTATTTAGTGGAACTGAGAGTGGCATGGAGTCAGGGGTCTCTATTATCAAGGCCCAGTAGCCCTACCCTAAAACTAAAGAGAAATTAAATTTGTTGTCTAACAGGAATAACTGTTTAGTTTATAAATAGAATAACTCTCTAATTGGTAAATATAATAATTATTTAATTTAAATATTTGATAACGATTAGTTTTTGTCAGGACAAAATTCTTAATAGAAAAGAGAGAATAGCTATCTTGCTTTTTCAAGAAAAGATAGCAATCAAGCTTAGTATTTATATTAGAGTCAAGCTTAATTGCCCATGCTACCCAGTAAAAGTAACTCAAGTATATGTATTTTTCCACTTTCTCCACTCTTGCTTTTACATAAAACTCCAATTAGCCTATGACCTGAGCAGGTAGCTGAAATCTTAAGACTATAACTAAGAGTAACATTTGGAAAAATGAGAAGTGGTAAGTTAAAAACAAAAAGCCAAATACTGAAAAAAAACAAAATCCCACTCTTAGATTATGATATTGGTAGAACATGTGAGTGCAATTTCTACACTATCTTACCCTATAACAAATACTGATCAGATTTACATATTGAGAATTAATGCAAATCTTTGATATTTAGATAAAACAACTCTAATATTCACTGATAGAATCTTAAGAAGAGATAGGGTAATTATAGTATTACAAAACCCAATTAAGTTATTCTTTCCTTACATTTATCTTTTTTATTCTTTTTTATTCTGTTTTTTCTTATTAGTTATCTTTTCTATTTGACTCATTAACTATGTATTTTTACTAACAGAAATATCAATATGTATGATACTTGTAATCAGACTCTTCTAATTTCACTGCTAAAATTCTGTAAAGATACTTGTTTTAGCAATGACCTTGATTGTTATAGTTCAATTCTCTCTTAATAAACTCAATAGAAGTTACTATTAACCTTCTTGGTCTTTCAGTATTGTTATTTCTTTCATTTCAGTACTGTTTTTTATGGCTGCTATGCTAGTATTTTCCAGATATTACAGATACTTTACCAATAATTGTAGAATTATATACCAATTGAGCTACTTGTTTTTATTAAATTTATTTATTTTTATTTTATTTTATTTTAGATTTCCCTTTTTTATGATAAAATTTAAAGCTTTAATCATATATCTTTGCCAAGAGGAACACTATAGACTGACTTGTAATAAGACTCTTTTCACTTTGTTACGCAGAATTCTCACTTGTCTTGGTAAATGTCATTAACCCATGTCCGGATTCTTCTATAAACCTGCTCTAGTCTAGTAATATAGTCTTTTCCAGCATTTTAGTATTATCTTTTCAAGTATTTTACTCTGGTGATGTGTTTTTTCTGTACCGGTAGTAGTATTCAGGAAGTACTGATACTCTAGCAATTAAACTTATTTTCTACTATCTATTATCTACTATCTTTTATCTATTATCTATTTTCTATCATCTATTATCTATTATCAATTGTCTATTGTCTATTATCTGTTATCTATTATCTATTATCTATTATTTATTATTTATTATTTATTATTTATTATTTATTATTTATTATTTATTATTTATTATTTATTATTTATTATTTATTATTTATTATTTATTATTTATTATTTATTATTTATTATTAATTTTATTATTTATTATTTATTATCCTTTATATTTTACACTATAACCATGTGTCCTGCCAAGAGAAGCACTTGGGGCGTACCTTTGGTGAGGCTCTTCTCACTTCTTCCCCAAAACTCGGCAAACAGCGCTTCTCTTGGCAAATCCCTTTGAACCCCCCCTTAAACCCACCCTAGCCTAGTGCTGTCTTTCCGTGCATTCTAGCATTGTCTCATAGTGAACTGTCTCACCGTGTTTTCTGTGCAGGGGTTCATGGCGGTTTTCAGGGGTCTCGAGTACTATAGATATTAATAATCTTAAGCGAGTTGGAGCCAAAGCATCGAGTTTGCTTATATAAGCAGCCTCCCTCGAGTGACCTGAATTCACATTTCCTCCAAGTTCTCCACCCAACCACAGCCACATAGTCCTTATCTAGCAATAGCCTTTTAATATCCTACCACTCCTGCCATTATCTCTATTCACTACTCTCTCAGGCTTAGCAAGGTGAATTTAGGTTTTTTGGGAGTTCTTAATTACGTCATGTTAAGTGGTGCCTATGGGTTTAGTTACCTGCTCTTGGGCTTAACCCTCTTACTACAAAATAGGCTCCAGTAGAATACTTTTATAATATTACTAATCGTGTCGGGGCCGTGGCTGCCTACTCGCGCCGAGAATATGTCCTGAGACAACGAGCGCCACCACGATCCCCCGCGAAATCTACCTATCACGATAACCACGATAGCTTTTGCAATCGCAATCATAGCGATAATATCTATTGATACTAAGGCCTCGATATTAGAGTCTCTCTCTCTAAGAGCCCGGCATTTAGTAATAGGGCCTCTTACTTTGGTTCTGGCATCAACTTGAGTCATTATTGTATTCAGAGAGTTGAGTTTGTGGGGAATTGCGGTTGCGCCCGTTGTCCCGGGACTTATTCTCGGCACGAGTAAGATTATTTTTTTTGCACCCGATGCCTACCGGTACTTAACCTGCCGTAGGTCAGAATCATTGACATTTAGGCACCGGTAAGGTCACGTTTGCCCTTTGGGATTGAATTTGTGCGCAGTCTAAACTTTCTTTCTTGCCTAGTGCCAATGGCATTGTGATGGCCTCCCCGGTAGGAAAGGAATGAAAAAAACAAATTCGTTTTCGTCATGTGCGGTGGCACACCCCCCATTTTACACCAAAGATGGGCATTGTCGGCTCGCAAAATCTCAGTCTTGATAGTAAAGAAATTTCAAAATTCGCGAGAGGCTTTAAAGTGATCTAGGTATTATCATTCGTAAGTGGCAAGCGCTATTAGTTAATATCCATGGTGCAATGCGAGAGAAAATGATAGCGGGCAGAAGATACCTCTAATCATCCTGGTACTAGGGGCAGGCATATGGCGGGGATAAATTCGAGAACCCAACATCACCAAGAAAATTTCCCCTAGCATAGAAAACGAGATAGGGAAACGAACGATGGCTTATCACCTCATTCGCTGATAGCAGTGGGTCTGAATTGAAACCCTTTCTGTCTTGATAATTTATGCTGCTCTCCTCGTCATTTTTTCATCTTCTTTTGCGTGGGGTTCGTTGGTGGATTAATCCTGCACATCTTAACTGCCATTTTTCCTAAATCGGTGATGGGTTGGTTGGCTTGCGTTGGGCAGTTACTGACCGCATGAGAGTCCCCCGAGGCGAAGTTGGATTGGCTGAGTGTCACAGCCCCAGGAAGCTGCAAGCCACAGAGAAAAAACTTCGTCGCTGTTCATCGATAGGAACGGATTAGGTTGCCTCCGGTAATAGGCTGCTTATTTCTTGGCCACTAAGCGGCTAGCATTCGACTACGCGAGAATTTGAGCCTCTCAACTTGAACTTAGATCCTTGAGGAAATGGTGCAGCAGAGTTTTGTTGGATCCGGATGATTGGATGATCGAGCGCTTGTGAAACGTCAAAGCCTTATTCCACTCGAGGTCTAAAGGTCGCCTGGATCCCCTCAAACTCCCTCCATCCAACATTCCAAATTACGCTACAGGTACTCGGCTAAAGCGTTTCAAAGAACATGGCACAAATATCATCGCAAAACCTAAGCATCACCGACAATACCAACTGTTTCAATAATGTTATCCACGTCAACACAGCGCTATCCGATGAGGATAATCAGATCCGGAAGTGGCTATCGCCTCTAAAACCTCACCAGCGGCACCAAGACGTGCGGGCCGAGCGGCTTGATGGCGTGGGGGATTGGCTTCTGGAAACCAGGGAGTTTCGAAAATGGAGTAAGGGGGAGGATGGATCCCAAGAGAGGGTGTTATTTTGTTCCGGGGGTCCAGGTGTGGGAAAGACATATCTGTGGTAAGAATATTGTACACGGCTCCCAGAAAAGGGAAAGAGGGCAGATATCACTGACAAGTATAAAATATTAGTTCCCTAATGATTGACAACCTATGTGACCAGGCTGGAGAAAAGGATCTGGCTGTCGCTTGGCTATATTGCGATTTCCTTGCCCACAAAGAGCAGTCAGCAACGGCCATGCTAGGCGCTATCCTAAGGCAGCTTATGAGCATTGGAGAGATACCAAAGGATATACGGGAGAGGTTTCGAAAGCGATTTTCCGACCGAGGTCTACGATTACCCGATATGGTGGGAGTGCTAAAGACAGCTGTCTCATTGCTACCCCCAGTTTATATCTGCATAGACGCCTTGGATGAATGCACTCCGAAGAGTCGACAGGAGCTGCTTGGGTCGCTGGGAGATATTGTTCGGGAGTCACCAAGTACACGGGTGTTGTTTACCGGGAGATCTCATGTTGCGGAGGAAGTGAAGAAATACTTCGCCGAGGCTATTATCGTATCGGTCAGTCCTACCAAAAATGACATTAGGGTATATTTGGGTGCGAGGTTGGACAGGGACATGGAGGCCCATGCAATGGACAATGATTTGCGGAGGGATATTATGAGAATAATTCTTGAAACCATTTCCGAAGTGTGAGTAGCAATTTCGGGCACTCCCACAGCACATGCAAGGGCAATTTGCTGACACCGGCAACTAGATTCCTCCTAGTTTCGCTGAATATTGACGCAATCCTGGGAGAAGTGACCATCTACAGGAGAAGGAAAAGGCTTGAGGAGATGACGAAAGGGAAGGGGCTAGGAGATGCATACACGGCAACCCTCACCCGGATAATGTCACAGGATGAAAGCAAATCACGACTCGGTATGGAAGCCCTCATGTGGATATCACATTCCGAGCGACCATTGAAGGCGATTGAGTTATGTCAGGCGTTGGGCGTAGAGAGAGAAGGTACAGACCAGAATGCCGAGAACATACCTGCAATCGAAACAGTGCTACGCTGTTCGCTGGGGCTTGTCGCCATTGAGGCATCATCATCTACCGCCCGGCTTGTTCACTTCACCCTCCAAGAGCATCTATCCAATGCTTCCTCCCTATTCCACAGTCCCCACTCAATGATGGCAGAGATTTGTTTAACCTTCCTCAATTTTCAGAGCGTCAGGGACCTATCAACTTCTCTTCATTCACCACCTGCAGCAGCTCTCTTTGTCGATTATGCCTCTTGTTTCTGGGGAACACACGCAAGAAAGGAGCTGAGCGAAAGAGTGAAATTACTAGCATTAAAACTTCTTGACGGCTACGATAGGCATATATCCTCTAAGCTATTCTTAATTCATGAAAGGGGTTGGTGGTGGCGCCGTCCCAAACAAGAAGGAAGTAGTGTCCTTGAGGGATTCACAGGGCTTCACGGTGCAGCCTACCTGGGGATAGTGGAGATAACACGTGCTTTATTAGAGATGAGGGAATGGGATCTTAATGCAACCGATATCGACGGAAATACGGCATTTGCTTGGGCCGCCAGAAACGGGAATGAAGATGCGGTAAAGATGCTACTGGGATTCCGGGGTGTTGACCCAGATACAATCAATGCAGATGGTACAACGCCCCTTTTATGGGCTGCTGCAGGTGGACATGAGGGTGTGGTGCGGATGCTCTTGGAACGGCCGGATGTTGATCCTGATAAGAGGGATAAATATGGTCAAACGCCACTCTTGAGAGCCATCTTGACCGGTGATCAGCGAGTCCCCAAGATACTACTAGAACCAAGGGATGTAAACCCCAACCCTGCGAATATTGCGGGCCAAGCGCCGCTCTACGTAGCCCCCTGCAAGGGACATGAAGTGGTCGTGAAGATGCTGCTGGACCGGAACGATGTCAACCCCAACACTATGGACCAATATGGCCAAACACCACTCGCCGCAGCCGCCTGGGAGGGAGATGAAAGAGTCGTGAAGATGTTGCTAGACCGGAACGATATAAACCCAAACATTATGGACCATCTTGGCCAAACACCACTCTTTGTGGCCGCCTGGGAAGGCTATGAGGGAGTGGCGAAGAGGCTACTAGAGCTAGCAGATGTTAATCCCAACACTGTGGATATACGTGGTCAAACGCCGCTTAGCGTTGCCGCCTGGAAGGGACATGAAGGGGTTGTGAAGGTACTATCGGACCGGAATGATGTCAACCCCAACACTGTGAACCAAAATGGCCGAACACCGCTCTTCGTAGCTGCCTGGAAAGGACATGAGAAAGTGGTGAAGACGTTACTAGAGTGGGGGGATGTCAACCCCAACGCAAAGGATAAACATGGCCAAGCACCGCTCTGCATTGCCGCCCGGAAGGGACATGAAGGGGTCGTAAAACTACTGCTAAATCGGGGTGGTGTCAATCCCAACACTGTGAACAAACATGGCCAAACACCCCTTTTCATAGCCGCCCGGGATGGATATGAGAGAGTGGTAAAGACGCTGCTAGCGCGAGCGGATGTCAACCCTAACACTGCGGACAAATATGGCCAAGCGCCGCTCAACAAGGCCGCCCGCGAGGGACATGAAGGGATCGTGGAGATGCTGCTAGACCGAAACAATGTTAACCCCAACACTGTGAACCAATATGGCCAAACGCCACTCTTTGTGGCTGCCTGGGAAGGACATGAGAGAGTGGTGAAGACACTGCTAGACCGAAACATTGCCAACCCCAACACGATGAACCAACTTGGCCAAACGCCGCTCTTCGTAGCTGCCTGGAAAGGACATGAGGGAGTGGTGAAGACCCTGCTGAAGCGAGTGGATGTCAACCCTAACACTGCGGATAACAATGGCGAAGCACCGCTCTTTGCAGCCGCCTGGGAAGGACATGAGAGAGTGGTGAAGACGCTGCTAGAGCGAGTGGATGTCAATCCCAACACGGTGGATAAACATGGTCAAGGGCCGCTCTGTGTGGCCGCCTGGAAGAAACATGAAAGGGTTGTGAAAGCGCTTCTGAATCGGCACGATGTCAACCCCAATATTATGAACCAACATGGCGAAATGCCACTCTTCGCAGCTGCCCGTAATGGAAATGAAGGGGTCCTGAAGACATTGCTTGGCCGGAAGGATGCCAATCCCAACTCTGTGAACCAACATGGCCAAACACCGCTCTTCGTAGCCGCCTGGAAGGGACATGAGGGGGCGGTGAAGATGCTGTTAGAGCGAGTGGATGTCAACCCCAACACCGCAGACAAAAATGGCGAAACACCGCTCTTTGTAGCCGCCTGGGCAGGACATGAGGGGGTGGTGAATACGCTGCTAAAGCGGTTGGACGTCAACCCCAACACTGCGGATAAAAATGGCCAATCACCACTCTTTGTAGCCGCGGGGAAACGACATGAGCCAGTGGTGAAGAAGTTACTAGAGCGAGTGGATATCAACCCCGACGCTGCGAATCATTATAGCCTAGCACCGCTCTGCATAGCTGCCCGCGAGGGGCATGAAGAGATTGTGAAGTCGCTGCTGGATCGGAACGATGTGAATCCGAACACTGTGAGCCAAGATGGTGAAACACCACTCTTCATGGCCACCTGCAAAGGGCGCGAGGGAGTGGTGAAGATGCTTCTACAACGAGTCGACGTTAACCCTAACACTGCGGATATACATGGTCAAGCGCCGCTCTGCGTGGCCGCCTTGAAGGGACATGAGCGAGTGGTGAAGACGCTACTAGAGCGGGAGGATGTCAACCCCAACACTGTTAACCAGCATGGCCAAACGCCACTCTTCGTAGCCGCCCGGGGTGGACATGAGAGAGTGGTGAAGGCACTTCTGGAGAGAGTCGATGTCGATGTTATCTCTGGTATCATAGATCTCGCTGGCCAAACAGCACTTTCACAGGCCCTGAACCGCGGACATGATGCTATTGTGCAATTACTGTCTGAACATAGAAATTCAACCCCCTCGCTATATGGCGATGGATTTACAGCACTTTACTCACCCAAGCTGTCCGTTCACAGTCTGCAGCCCTCCAAAAGGATCCGCAGGTTTTGATTTTCCAAGCCAAGTCTCAGCACATCTCCCTCTTTTCTGATCAACCGCTCGTTAGTGGCTACTTAGCACCTTAACACTCTTACCACATGCACCTTGCTCCTTATATCGGTTTTATAATTTTGTCACCATTTTCCCTACTTTCTTTCCTCTCTTTTCCCCACTTTCTCCTTTTAGTCTATTTACGATTCCGTTATCCCTCACAAAAGTAGTTGGACAATTACTCATAGACTTTGATTGTGCACAGTGTGCGGGGGCGAGGCGGGGGGTTGACTAGGGTTGAATTACCGCGGATTTTTTCCTTGATTTGCGCAGCTGTCAAGCATAACGTAGTACTAGCATTGTATCAGGCCTTTTTTTCTCTTTAATACTTTCTATAAATGGATATTTTTCCTCACCGCTTGCTTCAAGACATATATCTTGTATCATTTATATTTTTCCTATCGAATTAGAGGCTTTTTTATCTTTTTTCCTTAGCATTATAGAATAGAAGTCTCTCCTCCCTTACGTCCTTCCGGTGGGAGGACAGGAAAAATTCTTAGCCGGAAGCAACAGCTTTTATAATTCCCAATCACATGCACAGTGCTGTATACTGCCCTAGCAAAGTCATCGTTGGTAGCCACTTTTACACCGGAAACGATGTCCTTCAGAGGGCTAGCACCCAACCACTAGAATGGCAAGTATATCAAGTCCTCGTAAAATAGTGGCTCTGTGTATTCCAATTGTGATATCCCAGTATTGGGGCATATGGTGCGATATTGGATCAACTGTGGTGGTATGATATTGAAAAAAATTTCTATAGGCGCCCATACAAATTATCGCCATTTAGCTCCATCGTTTAAGGATGGGGCACGCTAATTGATGAGTGATGCCAATATAAAACATAGGAATTTGCTATAGAAATGTGAATTCAAGATTCCCTAGATCTTTTGCTATCTATTTATATTTCCTTTGGGTGAATTGATTAAGTGGTGAGGGTGCAAACAAGCCTTTCAAGGGCTACGGATTTCGGTTGTTTTGGTGTGTTTTTAGCGGCATCATACTTAGGCCAATCGGAGATGACTTTTGCGCAGGAATTTTGTCATAGTCTACCAGTAAATGCCGGGATATGGGTTTTACCTTCTTTCCCTTTCTCCATCCCCCATCGTGGTACAACTATCATACTTCAAAGTACCTATCTGCCTGGATTCATTGCCACGGTAACTTTCTCTTCCGGTGCCTACGACAGATCAAGTACCGGTAGACATCGTGTGAGAAAAATAATAACCTTAAGCGAGCTGGAGCCCAAGCACCGAGTGTGCTTACATAAGCAGCGTCCCTCGAGTGGCGAGAATTCACACTTCCTCCAAGTTTTCTACCTAACCACGGCCACATAGTCCTTATCTAGCAATACCGTTTTAATATCCTATTACTCCTGCTCATTATTTCTGTTCACTGCTCTCTCAGCAGGGTCATATTTAGGTTTTTTTTGGAGTTCTCAAATACTTCATGTTAAGGGGTGCCTACGCGTTTAGTTACCCTGCTCTTGAGCTTAACCCTCTCACTACAAAATAGGCTGTAGAACACTTTTATATTACTAATCGTGTCGGGGTTGTGGCTTGACCTCAACCCACGCTTGCTCGCTTCCTCCTCACAACCTAGGGCACTCTCCCAGAGTGTCTACGGCTCAATGCCAGAATCGGCTCGACGCCAGTTTTTTTTTATGTGGATTTAAGAATTACGAACCACTACCGAAACATTCTCTGGTACTTTAGGTGTCCTTCCAGCTTTTACAACTTTCGCTTGGTGGGGCTTTGGTTTGGACTAAGCGTGAAACTGGCGTTGAGCCAATTCTGGCTTGAGCTGTTGGGCGCTCTCTGGGAGAATGTGCCAAAGTTGCGGGCAAGCGAGGGTCGTGGTGGAGCCACAACCTTGGCATGGTTGGTTGACTAGGAGGCCAACAAACAGGCGGGCTCAGCTAACACTAGTACACTGAAAGTGACATAGGAAGTGGAAATTTGAGTGGGAAATTTTGCTTGGTCTGTTCGTCGACCCCCCATGTCCATTAACCCCACTATATTGCCTCCAATTAACTGCGGCACTTGAGGAGTACCTTCAAGTTGAATAAATAGGAACTGGTTAGATTGTGGCTATCTAAAGCGCAGAGTTTAGAGGAAATGTGAATTCTCATAGTTCAACTATCAGGTAATGTAAGCAACCCCCTGGTTATGGCTCACTTAAGTTTTTTTTTGAGCTTGATGTTTATAGTACTTGATCTGCTATATAGACCATGCTGTAAGTGTAGTGAATAGAAAGATGAAGTACTGTATTGTTAGATAGGGACCATGTGTGGAAAACTTGGAGGATATGTGAATTCTTATCGCTCCACGAGTAGCTTATGTAGGCAAACGTGGTTTTAGCTCCAACTCAAGATTATTTTGCTGGCACTCGGTGCCTGCCGGTACTTGACCTGCCGCCTCGGGATTCAATTTGTGCGCAGTCTAGACTTTCCTTCTTGCTAAGTGCCAGTAATGCCGGAGAGAAATTCGAGACCCCAACACCACTACGAAAATTTCCTCGAGCATAGAAAACGAGATAGGGAAAAGAACGATGGCTTATCACCTCATTCGTCGACAGCAGTGGGTCTGAATTGAAACCCCTTCTGTTCTGATAATTTATGCTGCTCTACCCGTCATTTTTTCACCTTCCTTTGTGTGGATTTCGTTGGTGGATTAATCCTGCAGATTTTAATTAATTGCCATTTTTCCTAACTCGGTGATGGGTTAGTTGGCTTGCGTTTGGTGTGTGACGGGTTGCTGACCGCATGAGAGTCCCCCGAGGCGAAGTTGGGTTGGCTGAGTCTCACGGCCCCCAGAAGCTACAAGCCACAGAGAAAAAACTCCGTCGCTGTTCATCATTTTACAGGAGCGGATTACTGTAGGTTGCCTCCGGTAATACCTTATAGCCTAAATTCATGGCTACGTAGCGCCTTCGGTTCACGGCCGACAGGGCATTTTTCCAGTGCCCCTAGCCAGCTCCGTTTAGAATGTTGAACATTAGCCTATTTTAGTGCCCGGGAGCAAATCTGAACAGTACTGATCCTACGGTATTCTGAGCACTGCACTACTTCTGAAGCATAATGTTTTCCCTATCACGATTACCCAAGTAGGCTGGTATTAGTACTTGTATCTAGCGCTGGCCATGATTACAGGGTCAGGGATGAGGCCGACTCGGAGCTTTCGCCATGGAGGGGAGAATTAGAGCCTCTCAAAGTGAACTTACAGCCTCTGAGAGAAAAATCTTCGCAACATGGTTGTTCAATTGGCCCGAGCGCTCCAATCAGAACCCCAGAAGCTGTTGCGTCATTTTCCGATTTTTTCTCCCAGAGGCTGTAGATCCTTGAGGCAAGGGCCCGGCAGGGTTTTGTTGGATCCGGATGATTGGATGATCGAGCGCTTGTGAAACATCAAAGCCTTATTCCACAAAAGGTCTTAATGTCCTCTGGATCCCCTCAAACTCCTCGATCCAAAATTTCTAATTCACTACCGGTACTCGTCCAAAGCGTTTCGGGGGACATGGAACAAAAATTATCGCAAAATCTAAGCATCACCGACAACATCAACTCTTTCAACACTATCACAGTGATACCCGATGAGGATAATCAGATCCAGGAGTGGCTATCGCCTCTAAAGCCGCACCAGCGGCACCAAGACGTGCGGGCAGAGCGGCTCGATGGCGTGGGGGATTGGTTTCTAGAAACTAGCGAGTTTTGGAAATGGAGTAAGGGAGAGGATGGATCCCGAGAGAGGGTGTTGTTTTGTTCCGGGGGTCCAGGTGTGGGAAAGACATATCTATGGTAAGAACACCCAGCTTCCGGAAAGGAAAAGCAGGCAGATGTCACTGACAAGTGTAAAATATTAGTTCCCTAATGATTGACAACCTATGTGACCAGGCTGAGGAAAAAGATATGGCTGTCGCTTGGCTATATTGCGATTTCCTTGCTCACCAAGAGCTGTCAGCAACGGCTATGCTAGGCGCTATCCTAAGGCAGCTTGTGAGCATTGGAGAGATGCCGGAGAATATACGAAAGAGGTTTCGAAAGCGATTTTCTAGCCGTGGCCTACGATTACCCGATATGGTGGGAATGCTAAAGACGGCTATCAAATTGCTACCCCCAGTTTATATCTGCATCGACGCCTTAGATGAATCCACTCCAGAGAGTCGACAGGAGCTGCTTGAGTCGCTGCGGGATATTGTTCGGGGGTCGCTAAGCACGCGAGTGCTGTTTACCGGAAGATGTCATGTTGCGGAGGAAGTGAAAAAATACTTCGCTGAGGCTGCTATCGTACCGTTCGGTCCTACTGAACATGACATTAGGACATATTTGGATGTGAGGTTGGACAGGGACATGGAGCCCCATGCAATGGATAATGATTTGCAGAGGGATATTATGAGAATAATTCTTGAAACCACTTCCGAAGTGTGAGTAGCAATATCCGGCACTCCCGGAACACATACAAGGATAATTTACTGACACTAGTAACCAGATTCCTCCTAGTTTCGCTGAATATTGACGCAATTCTGGGGGAAGTGACAATCTACAAGAGAAGGAAAAGGCTTGAGGAGATGGCAAAAGGGAAGGGGCTAGGAGATGCATACACGGCAACCCTCACCCGCATAGTCACAAACTGGCAGCAAATCTCGGCTCGGTATGGAAGCCCTCATGTGGATATCACATTCCGAGCGACCATTGAAGGCGATTGAGTTATGTCAGGCGCTAGGTGTGGAGAGAGGAGATACACACCAGAATGTCGGGAACATACCGAGAATAGAAACTGTGCTACGCAGTTCGCTGGGGCTCGTTACAATTGAGGCATCATCATCTACCGTCCGGCTTGTTCACTTCACCCTCCAGGAGCATCTATCCAACGCTTCCTCCTTGTTCCATGCTCCCCACTCGATGATGGCCGAGATTTGTTTGACTTTCCTCAACTTTCCGTGCATCATGGACCTATCAACGGCTCTTCATTCACCGCCAGAAGAAGCGCTCTTTGTCGGCTATGCCTCTTGCTTTTGGGGAACACATGCAAGAAAAGAGTTAAGCGAAAGAGGGAAATCACTGGCATTGAAACTTCTTGACGACTACGATAAGCATATATCCTCCAAGCTACTCCTAATTCATGAAAGGGGTTGGTGGTGGCACCGTTCTAAAGAAGAAGGAAGTAATGTCCTTGAGGGATTCACAGGGCTTCACGGTGCAGCATACCTCGGGATCGTGGAGATAACACATGCTTTATTAGAGATGAGGGAATGGGATCTTAATGCGACCGATATCGACGGAAATACGGCATTTTCTTGGGCTGCTAGAAAGGGGCATGAAGATGTGATAAAGATGCTACTGGGACGACGGGGTGTTGACCCTGATACAATGAACGCAGATGGTACAACACCTCTTTTATGGGCTGCTGCAGGTGGACATGAGGGCGTGGTGCAGATGCTCTTGGAACGGCCGGATGTCGATCCTGATAGGAGGGATAAATATGGTCAAACGCCACTCTTAAGAGCCATCCTGACCGGAGATCAGAGAGTCCCTAAGATACTACTGGAGCCAGGGGATGTAAACCCTAATACTACGAATAATGGTGGCCAAGTGCCGCTCTACGTAGCTCCCCGCAAGGGTCATCAAGTGGTCGTGAAGATGCTGCTAGAACGCAACGATGTCAACCCCAACACTATGGACCAATATGGTCAAACACCGCTCGACGCAGCCGCCTGGGAAGGAGATGAAGAGGTCGTGAAGATGCTGCTGGACCGGAACGATGTCTATCCGAACACTATGGACCAACTTGGCCAAACACCGCTCTTTGTGGCCGCTTGTGAAGGGCATGAGGGTGTGGTGAAGAGGCTACTAGAGCGAGTGGATGTCAGCCCCAACACTGCCAATCAAGGTGGCCAAGCGCCGCTCTACATGGCCGCCTGCAAGGGACATGAAGGGGTCGTCAAGGCACTGCTGGACCGGAACGGCGTCAACTCAAACACAATGGACCAACATGGCCAAACACCATTCTTTGTAGCCGCCTGGAAAGGACATCCGAGTGTGGTGAAGACGCTGCTAGAGTGGGGAGATGTTGAACCCAACACGATGAACCAACATGACCAAGCGCCACTCATCATGGCCGCTTGGAAGGGACACGAAAGGGTCGTGAAGATCCTACTGGACCGGAACGACGTCAATCCCAATTTTGTGAACGAATATGGCCAAACCCCACTCTTCGCAGCCGCTCTGGATGGACATGATAGAGTAGTTAAGATGCTGCTGGAGCGAAGGCATGTCGACCCCAACATTGCGGATGAATATGGCCAAACACCGCTCCTTATAGCCGCTCGGAAGGCACATGAAGGGGTCGTGAAGATGCTGCTGGACCGGAACGACGTCGACCCCAATGCTGTGAACGAATATGACCAAACCTCACTCTTCGTAGCCGCCTGTGGTGGACATGAGGGAGTCGTGAAGACGCTGCTAAAGCGGGTAGATGTTGGCCCCAACACTGTGGATAAATATGGCCAAACGCCACTCATCATAGCCGCCTGGAAGGGACATGAAGGGATGGTGAAGATCCTACTGGACCGGAACGATGTCAACCTCAATTCTGTGAATCTATATGACCAAACCCCACTCTTCGTAGCCGCCCTGGGTGGACATGAGAGAGTGGTGAAGACGCTGCTAGAGCGGGCGGATGTCAGCCCCAACACTGCGGATAAATATGGCCAAACGCCGCTCATCGTTGCTGCCTGGAAGGGACATGAAGGGGTGGTGAAAATCCTGCTGGACCGGAACGACGTCAATCCCAATTCTGTGGACAAATATGGCCAAACCTCACTCTTCATTGCCGCCTGGAAGGCACATGAAGGAGTCGTGAAGATCCTACTGGATCGGAACGACGTCAGCCCCAACTCTGTGGACGAATATGGCCAAACCCCACTCTTCGCAGCCGCCCAGAACGGACATAAGCGGGTAGTGAAGACGCTGCTAGCGCGAGTGGGTGTCAGCTCCGATACCATGGATCTCGCTGGCCATACAGCACTTTCGCAGGCCCTGAAGCGCGGACATCATGCCGTTGTGGAATTACTATCCGAGCATGGAAGTTCAATCACCTCCTTAAATGACGATGTAATTTTAGCACGTTCCTTATCCGAGCTGTCCGATTCCAATCCTCGCCCCACCAAACGGATCCGCAGAATTTGATCTTCAAAGCTAAGGCTCCACGCACCTCCCTCTTCCTCAAATTTCAACTCGATCAAACACATGCTAGCTATTACTTAGCCCTTTAATACTCTTATGACCTGTTCCCCACCGCCCTACTCCGTCTTTTCGTTTTATGATATCATCACCATTTCCCATTTCCTTTCTCTTTCTTTCCGGTTCCTTCTCCTTTTGGTCTATTTACGGCTCCGTTATCCCCTCAGAGAAGCAGTTCATCAATTTCTTATAGAATTTAATTGGGCGCAGTGTGCGAGGGGAGTGACGCAGGATGAACTAGCGCGGATTGTTTCCTTGATTTGCGCAACCATCAAAGATGATTCTGATGCCATTGGCATTGTGTTATGCCTTTTTTTCTTTTTAATACTTTCTATAAACGGTTATTTTTCCTAACTGCCTGCTTCAAGACATATATCTTTTATCGCTCATATTTTTTTCTATCAAATTGGAGGCTTTCTTATCCTTTTTTTTTGGTATCCGGCCATCCCCGACAGTTCCCCTATCCCCTTCCACTCCAGACTATTTCCAGCCAATCTTCATGTTAGGGATTACGCCTTGTCAGCCGCACGTGTTTTATTAGAGTTCGTTTACTTTCGGGAGTCTTTGGTTGTTTTTAGATAGATAGAGATAGATATCTCATAGCCTGTGCTTCACTGGAGAACAGCGTATGAGAGGGAATTAGAGCCCTGCTCACCTATATTCTGCCGGTCCTCCTAGAACCTATTGAAATTGCACTCTTCCGCACTTTCCTACGCCGCTCATAGATCCTGCTGTCTCCACCCGAACTACTTCCATCACCTGTATTGTTACCAAGTGTAGGAGTTAATAGTCCGCTAGGAGCACTGCTCAATGCACTCGCACTTGGACTCCCACAATCATCCGAAATCTCTCCCGGCAGTGGTAGGGAACACTCGTTTTCGATTCCTTGGATTTCAAAATCCCAAATCGTATCGATTGGTGTTGCATGGCTGAGGCTCATTGGCAGATTACCTTTTTCGGACATGGTGTGGGATAACAGCCCGTATGAATAGAGATGGCAGAGGCAGTAGATGACAGACCTTAATGATATCGAGACAATACTTGTTTCCTTAGAGCTTACCTTATTCTCCTCGAACATGGTTAATCGTGTCCTATTTATCACGATTCACTCGGAGTTTTGATAACCCATCATGTCACTCCAGTACTAACTAGAGTTGAAATCATACCTCAGAACGAATCATTATTCCATCATGAGACATCACTCTTGCCGTCCCGTCCCGTCCGGGGCTCTTGGCAGTCACCCCGGACGGTTGGGAACACTGCATTCCGCTCATGTCATTCCACATATACCATTCAGCACATACCATTCCTTACATGCCATTCTACTAATCCCATTCCGACTCCAAGCTATCAGGAAGCATGACCACTATTCTTTTTCAACATCTGCATGCTTTCGAGTGATGAGGTGTGATTATGATAATAGAGAGCATATTCGGTTTGAAGTACGGTACCGGTTAGTGATGGACACTATTAGATCATGGTCGAGTTTTGCTCGACTATAGTCTGCTCGATCAGCCTCGATCATAGGGGTTCCTCGATCGTTGATACTGCTCGATCATGCTCGACCATATCGAGTATACTCTAGGATCGTCAGTCATGCCCGATTACTCTACTAATCTTAGTGATTGAGTGATGCGACGAACTTGTTGGAATTCTTCGAAGCTGCTCGGTATGCATCGGACAGCACTTAGCGATCGGGCATGCACTTGCCCTATCCCGTTATCATTCAGACAAAGAAAGCTCGACCATGCACTCCAGATAGATACACCTACTGGGAGCGAGTTCTTTCATGCTACTCAGCATTGTTACTCGGCATGCTGAGTGTAGGCGTAGTCTATGCTGATATCGTTCGACAAACCTCCGGATATGTGCTCGGGATCGGGGCAGCGCCGGAAAGAAGGACTCGGATGTGCGAAGGATATCGAGCCTGAAGAGTTTTCTTTATGACGATTGGTCTTTCCTTTGTTAGCATGATTGTTCTTTGCGGAAGGAAAAGGGGACATGCGTAGAAGAGTGGAGGAATGCACGGAAGCATGAAACTGTGTGGTGATCACTGGAAGGATAGGAGTAGTGATAGCATCGTTGTTCTTTTACTTATGCTCCTGTCTTTACAGTAAGTTAGTTAGTTGAGCATCGAGTATCGAGCATCGTTGAGTGAGAGTGTTGAATGAAGAGTCTTTCCTGCTTCTTTAGCTGTGTGCGATTTACCTATCTTTAGTGCTGCTTGGCGTTTCGTTTCATAGCCGCCCTATCGCCGTTTCGCCTTTCCGCCGTATCGCCCTTTGCCATCTCGCCGTTCTGCTATAGCCATTTGTTCCAGAACTTATATAAAGGGGGTCTACCATCACACTAGATACTAATTCTTTCGGCAAGACCTTACGCTGTTAGTTCTTCAACAAATTTCTATCCTGACTACTGATTTTATCATAATGTCACCACTCCCATTGTTTTAGGTCTCAATCTTGTTTATTTTTATATAGCATAATGGAGACACGACCTGTCTAGGTATTTGGCCACTAAGCGGCATTGCAATCCCGGGGCAAGCCAACCCAACCTGCCTATGGCAGCTAGTGAATATACTACCAGCCACTTTGGATCAGCAACAAATTACCGTGACATTGTCCGTGGATAAAATTAACCGTGGACTAACGATTGATTGCAACGCAACCCTCTTCATCCCACACTTTCAACACCACATAAAGAACTTTCTCTAGCTCAAATGCTAATTTTTACTATGTATTCCGCCCTGTACTTACATTTTGATTTTTTTCCTTAGTTCTAATGATAGTAGGGTTGGTGGTGGAGTGTTTTTGTCATGGCCGAAATTTTTCCCTCTTCGTTGACCCCAGAGTTCCGAATAGTCCGACCAATCAAGTCTTAGAGGCAGGACCAGGTTGGCCAGTCCTTGTTGATGTCAATGACTGAACCTGACTAACTCGGGCAGTCCGGTCTGGTCTGGACTAGTCCTAGACTAGCCTTTACAAAATATCGCATAGTCATGTAATATCACTCACTTAGCGCTCTAAAAAAATTGATACTCGTGAATCTATTTTGGCTACTTCTAATATAAGAGAGGAACTATCTCAATTTCGACTCTCCCGAGATTCCACAGTATAATCCATAGAAACAATAAGTTTAATTAAGAAAATTCCTATTTGAATGTACTATATGCTTGATCATTATCGTGTCCATCACTGGTACCGGTATAAGGACAACATTTCTCCCGGCATCTGGACAGCCTCCAGATATCCTAAAGGTAGCAAACTAGTGTACTAGAGCAGTATAATGTCTCTTGATTTCTTTTGACTTAAATTAGCATTTAAGCTCTTTAAGGTTTTTTTGCCAAATATCTCTCACACGGTAGTAACTCTGTGCCAGATCCCAATCATATACTAATAACAGTTCTGCATTCTCCATTAACTCCTCCCGGAATTCTCCCGCCATCCCCTCCACTTTCACGCGCAAGCAGCAATCCTGTTTCTTAACCCTGTCAATCTCATCTTACATCACATTCCCCATATTAACCCCTATCACAAACATCTCTAACTCTGGAGTGAACTCAACCTCAAACAAGAGCTTCGCATTCCAGATCATAATTCAATTTAAATTGTTCACTCGGAAGCTTAGTTTCTACTCTTCCACTAAGCACCAAAACTATGAAATCATATAGCGAAAACCCCGTGCCGACTGCCATTTTACACCAAAACCAAGCATTCTTTACCAACCATTTCGTTACCCCAATGAATCGGAGGTTCCACTTCAGGCCAACTAAAACTGGGGAACAGACAGAGAGTAGTTTTCAACAAAGAACATTGGGTAGAAGGCTTATAGAGTTGAGAAACCGGAGATAGTCTATTACAAAGGTAGCCGTCATGTATCTTTTGCATGGCACCCATATAAAGTACTAGGCCAAAAGGATCCGTACGATCGGTGGTTACCACGCGACACCTCAAAACACCCCACTCCTACAATCAACCACCCCTCAACCACAATGCCTCCACACAAGACAGGCTACCTAACAGAGTTTGAGAAAGGGCAAATAGTTGCTCTGAGGAAAAAAAAAATCTCTTTGGGAGAAATTGGAGAGCTCTTAAACCATCCAAAGAGCACTATTCAAACTTTCCATAATTGCTTCCAAAAGAGAGGTGATGCAAAAAACCTTCTCATACCTGGGAGACCTAAAATTATCGATTCCAGAACCCACTGCTGCCTAGTCAGAGAGTCTAAGAAGGCATGCCACCAGACTTTATCAGAATTGCGCAATGATGTTGCACCACATTTCTCCCTCCAAACAGTCAAGAGAGCTTTGGCCTCAGTCAACATAAAGAAATGGAGAGCTAGGAAAAGAGCTCTTCTAAAGGATGAGCATGCTGTTAAGAGGTTAGCTTGGGTAATAAAGTATAAGGATTGGATAAAGGAAGACTTTGAAGGAGTTATCTTTAGTGATGAATCCTTGGTTGAAAAGTCTAAGGATCCTAAGAGTATATGGGTATTCAGAACACCTGAAGAAAAGTGGCACAAAGACTGTATTCATGGGGTTACCAAGGGGCCAGGGGTAAAGCTGATGGTTTGGGCTTGTATTTGGGGCAGAAATAAGGGTCCTCTGATTCCTATTTTTGACAAGAGTGTGGATAGATTTGTATATATTGGAGTTTTGAAGGATGGTTTAGTTGATATCTGGCAGGAGGTGGAGGACACAGTTGGGGATCCTATCTTTCAGCAGGATGGTGCAAAGATACATACTGCAAGAGATACCATGGCTTGGTTTGAGGAAAACAATATACAGGTTATGGAATGGCCACCCAATTCTCCTGACCTCAATCCTATTGAGCACTGTTGGAAGAGGATGAAGGAAAAGCTGTACCAGCACTTTCCCAATATCCACAAGACCAAGGGGGGCCCAGATACTGTTAGAAAGCATGTAGCAGTAGCTCTAAATCAGGTTTGGACTCAGGATATTGAGGGGGATTTTCTGGAAAGGTTGTGGGAGTCTATGCCTAGTAGGGTTGCTGCTGTCTTAGATGCAAGGGGATGGTATACCAAGTATTGATTTTTTTGATTTCTAATTTTACATATAGCTTTTCTTATATCTATTGTATGTCTACACATATTTTCAGTTTATCCCAAGTAGTTGTGGTTGTAGGGGTAATAAATTTATAGTGGTAGTGGGGTTGCCGTTGCGTTGCCGTACGGATCTTTTTGTACCCGTACTTTATAGTCTCAAGTCACTTTTGACCTTAAAAGACCATTGCACAAAAAATCGTGAGTTATTAATTAAGAGGCTTGATATTTCCATTATAGAAACCAATAGTAGTTCTCATGCTTCTTGCAACTCCTTGTGATTTCTTATCTAGGTAGTGTTGAGCCTGAAAATGCCTGTTTTTGGTCTAAAATAGCCAACCGCCTGAGTTTTTCGCCACCCGACTTTATTTCTGTATGGAATCCCTATCGTGAAGTCCCCAAATTGCTCAATTTTCGTTGCCAGTCCAAATTCGTTTTCGTGTTTTTGTTGTTAATTTAGGTCTTTTTGGTTTTAAAATTCGTGGCGATTTAGTCATCATCGGCCGCCATATGGTATAGTTCCCTAAGGCTAAGTCGATTGAGTGTTATAGAGCCTAGAGGCTGCCTTTCATTGCTTTATACAATATTCGACGGGATAGCGAGCCCGCTGGATAACGAGAATGCCCGTACAAATAATCCCGGTCCTTATAAAATTTCTATGGCGGTTCTCGCCTCGAGTATCCACGGGTGTCATAATAACGCGACCGTAGGCATGGTATAATAGCTAGCGCTGCAACCTAGGCACCTCAGCTCAATACAACATGGAATTAGAACAACAATATTGATAAAAAATAATAAAATCAATAGAAGTTAATTCCTGGTACACCACACACTGGCCTGCATCACAGCATTTATCCTCTAGGTAATGTGACCTGCTGCTTGTTCTTTGGCTGACTAACGCTCTCCCACATGGGGGCGCTAATATGAGGCTCTGCTCAGAGGGCTGCTAGCCTTCAGCTTTTATCGAACTTGTCAGCTCCACGACCAGAACCCTCTCATGGCTGCTAACGCAGTCTTTTTTTAATCAGTTGGAAACGTTAAATTTTAGAAGAATTCGAAATCCCATCCTGTTCAAGCCGTGGGAAAGCGAACAGCATTACCGGTAATACAGTACTAGTAGAATCTCAAGTATTTGCTTTTGTGCTATGTCGTTGAAGTTGCCCCCTCTAGTAAGGTGTGGCATTTTCTTCCCTTTGTATCTCTTTTTTTGCAGTGGCTTCCTCCCCTTTTCCAGAGTAGAGAATTCTGAAAGACATGGCACGTTTTCGATTATTACAATTTTTACGGTGCGTGAGCATGACAGGTGAAAACCTTCCTTCGGTAGCTATCATAGATACTAAGTTAATGCGGTAGGTAATCTACAAATTTACCGTTGAGATATCATAGCTTTGTAGAGAGAAAATCATGAACAAGGCTGGGAAACGAAAATAAAATAAAAAATGGTAAAGATGTGGGAGATGAAAAAGGATGCACCAGCACCTCAAGAAAAGAAGAAAAAAACCCCAACCACCAAGAGAGCATCTAACCATCAACCAAATACTAATACCGGTACTCGTAATCCTTTAATGCTTGTGAACACGATTGCTACCTGTATTGCATACACCAAAATTTTGAGGCTCCGGTCTACTTTGCCCATGCAGCAGCAGTTGTGTTCACAACCAGAGAATGACGAGTCGCATACCAGCAACCCACAGAGATTTACCACCCCACACCATCAGCTCCCGCAACCTTCCCCGCAATCGGACCCCATCGGACCCTCTCGATCAGCGGGAATCCACCGCAAAACCCCAACTCCACCACGAAAATTCCCCCGAGCACAGGAAACAAGATTGGGAAAAGGATCATTGCTAATGCCCCTATTCACCAACAAAAAGTCTGAATTGGAAACCCTTAATATCCTGATAAGTTAGGCATCTCTTCCCCGCTATTAGTTCACCTTCCTTTTCGCGATGCCAGAGGATTAATCCAGAAGGCTTTTAATTGTCATTTTTCATAAGACCTCACTTGGTGATGGGTTCGTTGCCTTACGGTTGGGCAGTTGTGGGTTGTGGGATAGGAAAGCCTCAGTGTGCTTCCAGTATGCAGCGGAGGGAGTACTCGGATACCAGGGTTGGTCCGTGAACAGCATTTTGGAGGGGTGGATATGAGGTTTATCCCTTGAACTGCTGAGACTTTCCAGCCCGGATTTCAATCTGGAATACTAGCCTATTCTAGTAATCGTGACCATATCTACTACAGCCACCCGACATTAAGTCATCTCCATCATACCTATGATGAGTAGTATGCATTTTGCGGCGTTCTGAGCACTACTACAATCCCGAGCCCTAGAGTTTTTCTTATCCTGACTACCGTAATAGGCTAGTATTCCAGATTGCAATTCGGGCTGGAAAGTCTCAGCAGTTCAAGGGATAGGCCATATGCGCATGCAGTGGCATATGTGGTAAAAGAGAATAAATTCCGTGAACGCTTTAAACATAATAATTGGTGAATTTTGATTTTCCAAGGCTCTAACTGGCTAAGCCCGAATATTTGGTTATCCAGCTTGTCGCCAATCACTACCCCGGTGTTCACGGATTTTATCGCTGCCCCGAGTACTCGTAATGTGGAAGCGTTTTTAGAAAAGACTGCTATTGCATACCACCCAAATTGAAGAAAAAGTGCAAAATTTGGGTGGTATGCAATAGCAGTCTTTTCTAAAAACGCTTCGACACTACGAGTATGGAAAACTGGTACTGTACGGTACTCGAGTAATGGTCGTTCCCCGAGTCTAAGTTAGGTCGGCCGGCTGCAAGCCACGGAGAAAAAACCTCATCACTTTTCATCATTCTACGAGACTGAATTAGGTTGCCTCCGGATGATCGGCTGCTTATTCCTTAACTCCCACTCGTGTAAGTGAAGCAAGCACTCCACTATGAAGCTGACGGGCGCTTGGTCATGGAGCCTAGAACACAGTAAGATATCTAGTATTCCTTGATGCATCTGAAGCAGCGAAATTCGTTGTCAGGACGCTAAGGCCAGATTCAGCCCTAGTGTGCCAGACTTGGTCAGAAAATACCGTTTTCGGCCTTCTCACCCACCGAATGGCTCAGCACTCTTGTCAAGTAAAATATTCTCAGCGAATCACAAAGTTTACCGGGAGTGTTCCTCGCGACAAATTCGACTGATTCAGATACACCAAGGATAACGAACTCGCCTGGGCTGGCCGTGCAGCTGTTTTTAGAGTTTTAAATGGCCCAACAGGGCGTCCAAAGACGCTTGAATATGTTATTTGGCTCGGTTCGCAAACTCTCCGTCAATCGGAGGATCGAATTTCGCTGCAAGACTAGCCGCGTCAAAGTCGCTATCCCGGATTTTACGGTATGAAGCTTTCAAAGCCAGAACCTTGAGGCAAGGGTGGTGCGGGGTTTTGTTGGCCCGGGATGATTGGATGTTTTAGTGCTTTTGAAACGTCAGAGCTTTCTGCCACTGGAGGTGTTAAGGTATTCTGGATCCCCTCGGACTCCTCGATACAACATTTCTAATTACACCACAGGTACTTGCCCAAAAGCGGTTCGGGGAACATGGCACCAAAATCATCGCGAAACCTAACTATCACTGACAGTACTGACTGTTTTAATAATACTAACTCCGTCAACAATATCAACACTTTCAACACTATCAACACTATCAACACTATCAACATCAACACAGCGACATCCGATGAGGATGATCAGATCCGGGAGTGGCTATCGCCTCTAAACCTACACCAGCGGCATCAAGATGTGCGAGCCGAGCGACTTGATGGCGTGGGGGGTTGGTTTCTAGAAACCAGCGAGTTTCGGAGATGGAGTAAGGGAGAGGATAGATCTCGAGAGAGGGTGTTATTTTGTTCCGGGGGTCCAGGTGTGGGAAAGACATTTCTGTGGTAAGAATACCCGGCTTTTGGAAAAGGAAAAAAGGCCAGATGTCACTAACAAGTATGAAATAGTTCTCTAATGATTGACAACCTATGTGACCAGGCTGAGGGAAAGGATCCGGCTGTCGCTTGGCTATATTTCGATTTCCTTGCGCACCAAGAGCAGTCAGCAACAGCCATGCTAGGCGCTACCCTAAGGCAGCTTGTGAATACTGGAGAGATGCCGGAGGATATACCACAGAGGTTTCGAAAACGATTCCCCGACCGAGGTCTACGATTACCCGATATGGTTGGAATGCTAAAGACGGCTATCAAATTGCTACCCCCAGTTTATATCTGCATCGACGCCTTAGATGAATCCACACCGGAGAGTCGACAGGAGCTGCTCGAGTCACTGCGGGATATTGTTCGGGAGTCACCAAGTACACAGGTGTTGTTTACCGGGAGATCTCATGTCGCGGAGGAAGTGAAGAAATACTTCGCCGAGGCTATTACCGTATCGGTCAGTCCTACCAAAAATGACATTAGGGTATATTTGGATGTGAAGTTGGATCGGGACACGGAGCCCAATGCAATGGACGATGATTTGCGGAGGGATATTATGAGAATAATTCCTGAAACAATTTCCGAAGTGTGAGTAACAATACCCAGCACTTTCACGATACGTGCAGGGGCAATCCGCTGACACTAGTAGCTAGATTCCTCTTGGTTTCACTGAATATTGACGCAATTCTGGGAGAGGTGACCACCTACAAGAGGAGGAAAAGGCTTGAGGAGATGGCAAAAGGGAAGGGGTTAGGAGATGCGTATACGGCAACCCTCACCCGGATAAAATCACAGAATGGAAGCAAATCACGGCTTGGTATCGAAGCCCTCATGTGGGTATCACATTCCGAGCGACCATTGAAGGCGATTGAGCTATGTCAGGCGCTGGGCGTTGAGGGAGAAGATACAGACCTGAATCACGGGAACATGCCTGCGATAGAAACTGTGCTACGCTGTTCGCTGGGGCTCGTTACGGTCGAGGCATCAACATCTACAGTCCGGCTTGTTCACTTCACCCTTAAAGAGCACCTATCCAATGCTTCCCCCCTGTTCCATAGTCCCCACTCAATGATGGCCGAGATCTGTTTGAATTTCCTCAACTTTCCGTGCATCAGGGACCTATCAACCGCTCTTTATTCGCCACCAGCAGCAGCTCTCTTTGTCGGCTACGCATCTTGTTTCTGGGGAACACATGCAAGAAAGGACCTGAACGAAAGAGCAAAATCACTAGCATTGAAGCTTCTCGAGGACTACGATAAGCATATATCTTCTAAGCTACTCCTAATTCATGAAAGGGATTGGTGGTGGCACCACCCTGAGCAAGAAGGAGGTAGTGTCCTTGAGGGATTCACGGGGCTTCACGGGGTAGCCTACCTTGGGATCGTGGAGATAGCACAGGCTCTATTGGAGATGAGGGAATGGGACCTCAATGCAACCGATATCGACGGAAATACGGCATTTTCTTGGGCTGCTAGAAAGGGGCATAAGGATGTGGTAAAGATGCTACTGAGACGGCCGGGTGTTAATCCTAATACGATGAACGCAGATGGTAGGACACCCCTCTTATGGGCTGCTGCATGTGGACATAAGAGCGTAGTGGAGATGCTCTTGGAGCGAAAAGATGTCGATCCTGAAAGGAAAGATAAATATGGTCAAACACCACTTCTGAGAACCGCCTGGGCTGGAGATGAGAAAATTGCTAAGATGCTGCTGGAGCGAGGGGATGTAAACCCCAACACTGCGAATAATGGCGGCCAAGCGCCGCTCTACATAGCCGCCCGCGAGGGACACGAAAGGATCGTGAAGATGCTTCTGGGCCTGAAAAATGTCAACCCAAATACTGTGAATCAATTTGGCCAGACACCACTCGCCATAGCCGTCTGGAAAGGGCATGAGAGAGTGGTGAAGACACTGCTCGAGCGCGCGGATGTCAACCCCAACACCGCAGATGAAGATGGCAGAGCGCCGCTCTACATAGCCGCCCGTGAGGGACATGAAAGTGCCGTGAAGATGCTACTGGACCGGAAGGACGTTAAACCAAACACTACGAACGAACATGGCCAAACATCGCTCTTCATAGCCTCTTGGAAAGGACGTGAGGGAATGGTGAGGATGCTACTAGAGCGGGCGGATGTCAGCCCCAACACTGCGGAAGATTATGGCCGGACACCGCTCTACGCGGCCGCTCTAGAGGGGCATGAAGGTGTTGTGAATCTGCTTCTGAATCGGGACGACGTCAACCCAAACACTATGAACCATCTTCGCCAAACACCACTCCTTGTGGCCGCCAGGAAAGGACGTGAGGGAGTGGTGAAGACGCTACTAGAGCGGGCAGATGTCAACCCCAACACTGCGAATAAAGATGGCCACACGCCACTCTACATAGCCGCCCGCGAGGGACACGAAAGGATCGTGAAGACGCTGCTCGACCGGAACGATGTCAAGCTAAATACTAAGAACCAACTTGGCCACACACCACTCTTTATAGCCGCCTGGAAAGGACATGAGGGAGTTGTGAAGATGCTGCTAGAGCGAGTGGATGTCAACCCCAACGCTAGGAATAAAGATGGCGGCACACCACTCTCCAGTGCCACCAGGGAGGGACATCATAGAATGATGAGGATGCTACTAGAGCGAGTGGATGTCAGCCCTAACACTGCGAATAATGATGGCCAAACACTTCTCTTCACAGCCGCCCGGGAAGGGGATGAAAGAGCCGTGGCCATGCTACTGGGCCTGTGCGATGTCGATCCCAAAACTGCGGATGAATGTGGCCGGGTGCCGCTCTACATAGCCGCCCGCGAGGGACATGAAGGGGTCGTGAGGATGCTGCTTGACCGGAACGATGTCAACCCAAACACTATGAACCAACATGGCCAAACACCACTCTTTGTGGCCGCCTGGAAAGGCCATGAGGGAGTTGTGAAGACGCTGCTAGAGCGAGCGGATGTCAACCCGAACACTGTGAATAAATATGGCCGGGCGCCGCTCTACATAGCCATCCGCGAGGGGCATGAAGGAGTCGTGAAGATGCTGCTGGGCCGGAACGATGTCAACCCAAACATTATTAACGAACCTGGCGAAACGCCGCTCTTTATGGCCGCCCGGAAAGGGCGTGAGGGAGTGGTAACGATGCTACTAGACCGAGTGGATGTCAGCCCCAACACTGCGGATAATAATGGCCAAACACCACTCGACATAGCCGCCCGCAAGGGACATGAAGGGGTCGTGAAAATGCTGCTGGACCGGAATGATGTCAACCTAAACCCTGTGAACCAACATGGCCAAACGCCACTCTTCGTAGCCGCCCAGGAAGGGCATGAGATGGTGGTGAAAACGCTGCTAGAGCGAGAAGATGTCAACTCCGATATGATAGATCTCGCAGGGCAAACTGCACTTTCACAGGCCCAGAAGCGGGGACATGATGCCGTTGTGAAATTACTGTCCCAACATAGAAATTCAATCCCTCGTTAAATGGCCACGAATTTACAGAACTCTCCTCACCCGCATTTTCCAATCCTAATTAGCGCCCCCCCAAAGGGACAGGACCCACGGGCTGTGATCACCAAAGCCCGAGCTCAGCACACCCCCTCCTGCTCCAATATTCATCTGTTCAACCGCTAGCTGGCGGCCACTCAACCCTTTAACACACATACCGCGTGTCCTCTAACACCTTGCTCCGGCTGCTGGTTTTATGATATCATTCCCATTGCTTCCCATTTTCTTTCTCCTTTTTCCAGCTCCTTCTCATTTTGGTCTATTTGCCGCTCCGTTATCTTCTCGGGAAAGTAGTTGGAATATGTCTTGTGGACCTCAATCGTGTGCAGTGTGTGGGCGAGTGACCGGGGATGAATTAGCGCAGATTTTTTTTCTTTGATTTGCGCAGCCATCAATCATGGCTGCGGTAACATCAGATTGTATCATGCCTTTTTTCTTCTTTTTCTATACACTATTATTTTTCCTCACCGCTTGCTTCAAGATATACCTTTTATCATTTACGTTTTTCTTAACCAATTAGAGGCTTTCTTACCTTTCCTTTTTTTTTTTGGTATCATAGAATAGAAGTCTCACCTCCCTCATTGCCTTCCGGTGGGAGTAAGGGAAATAAGCCTGGTCGGAGGAAATAATGTTTATGCTTCCTAAACATGGGTGCCATGTAGGTAAAGGTCGGGATCTGGGTTCACCTCTCCATTTCTTATTTTTCTATTATGGTCTCACACCTCGAGGTCCCCACCCCTCTGCATACATTCTCGTCGTTATCTTACTTTCCGGCATCAGTTGCGTTGAACTTCGAGTAATGTCACCCGGATACTTGGGCGTTTCAATGAACGTTTTATCAAATATCATGCTTGTAACACTGCCGGTAGTGGTGGTATTGTGCTCGGCCTCCCCGACAGGATAAACAAAAAAAGCAAGCCACGCGAGATCCAATCATTTCTCTAGATCCATATGTTATCACATGGGGTAGTGAGACCTGCACTTTCTGGAGCTTCCTACTTTGTGCGCCAAGTATAGTGATTTTCACCAACTGCAGGATTATTCATCGAGTGATAAGATATGATTCTAACAAAACCAGAAATTTTGAGAACAGATGGGTATTCAAATACTTTGAAGCAAGTTCAATATTTGAACCAAGCGACAGCCAAGGATCCGTGGTTGCAGCATATATACCAGTGTCCTTTCATCTCAATTTCTAATTTGTGCCCAATTATTACTCTTCCAATAAATCCTCAGAGGTGAATATCTGCGTACTTAGCGAACACAAAAAACATGAAGGTCGCGAAAATGCAATTCTCACCACATCATGGGATAGTTCCCTGAATTTACTCTTTAGACTATGATACTGCAAAACCCAAAGCGAAAGATCCAAAAGTTAAACAAAACTTTATGGCAAAATGCAAAAATAATAATAATAGAAAAAAAAAAGAGGTTTGGGCTGAAAATAAAAATAATGATGAGCAGATAGAACGTGGAGGGGTGGGATTAGGTGGTCTTGAGGGTTGAAGTTGACATGAGTAGTGAGTAAAGTACCGTATGATACCGGCATAGCGGACAGCGTTTCTCTTGGCATCTGGACAACTTACCGATATCCTAAAGGTAGAAAATTAGCGTACTAGTATAGGATAGTATTTCTCAGGTTTGCTTTTGGCTTAAATTAGCATTTAAGTTCTTTTAAAGCTTTTCCCCGAATATCTCTCGCCATGGTATTATAGTAAATACTGTGCAAAATCCAAATCACATGTTAATACCAGTTCCACCTCCTTCCACAAGTCTAGCACTGTCTCCTCTGCTTCCGCGTGCCAGCAGAGATCATATATCTAAAGACCGGAAGTCCCAAATTACGTCATTTTTACTATCATAACCTCAACCACGCCCATCTCTACCTCTATGGTAAACTCAATCTCAAATAAAAGCTCTACATTCCCGAATAATTCAACCCAAATAGTTGAACAAGAACCCCAGTTCTACTTTTCCACTAAGCGCCGAGACTACTTTGTTTTCTTTTTCTCCTAGCTTTTTCATTCTCTTCTTTTTCCCTAAATTTAATGCTTGATTCTATATACAGTAGCATCACTAAGTTATTGTGGAACCTCTTTCATTCTTTATCAACCATATTCCCCGGATGGAATATTTGTTGTTGGTAAATTAATTTTCGTGTTTTCCTTGCTAGGTTTTTTGTGTTCTCGATTTGGTGGGGATTTGGTCACTATGGAGAGACCTCCGTGCTCGGGCGCAAATTAGGGGTAAATACTCGAACGGCCTATCACAATGACTGTCCCTCGTCTACTATTTTTCCTTATGAACTATCCAGTGAAAAGTAATATAACTTCTGAGTAGGAAAAATAATAAAAGGATCCATTCTGCAAGATGGTTTTTGAGCAAGAAAAAATTTGGTGCTGTCGTTAAGTTATGGTGGTAATACCGGTAGACGTCATGTCGGATCCGCCTCTAATTAATCTCCACAATCAGAGACAAAACAGGGCGAGAAGGAATACGGTAGCGTTTTCCAGACAAGATAGCTTGAGTCAGTCGAGCCTGCGGGGTCTCATAAACTGGTGTTGGCTATTTTCTTAACTCACTCTGGGAGACCTATTGTGGTTTAGTAGGATGGCAGATTTACTGGGCTTTTGCGGTACGGTGGTTCCCCTGGTCTAAGTCGGCTGAGTGCTCTAGTGTCTAGAGACCTCAAGCCAGGAAGAAAACCTAGTCGCTTTCACTGTTTACAGTGCTACTTGTAGACTGGGTTTGGCTGCCGCTTGGACAGGGGGAGCCTCAGCGAGGCTTGGCAAATATTAGCAGATCCCCGTAATTTGGTTGGTTGATTGAGGCTGAACCCTCGCTTATTTTATTGCTAAGCCTAGCTGAGGATGGTGACCGAGGCCTTCCCGGTTCATTTCTCTGCAACGAAGCGAAGCGAGCGTTCCACAATGAGGCTGAGTGACACCTTCCGCCATGGGTGCTGAGGCTCTGCTCGAAGTGCTGTCAGCCTTGAGCCCTTTTCGAGTTTGTTAACTCCACAAGCAGAGCCATCAGGTGGCTAAAACCCATCGGCAAGTAGATGGCTTCTAACACTGTGCTTTTTTAACTAATTGGGAGCATTAATTTTGAAAAATTCCAAATCACTGCCTAATTAAGCGGTTGGGAAAGCAAATAGTATTAATACTGCCCAAGGTATATCAATCTGGCGGCTACTTGGCTTGGTGGGAAAGTCCCTTTTTCGGTCCTTTTCATAATTACGGGGGTAGAGCTCCTAAATTTTGTATGTTCCACAGGGGTAAGGGCGGCTAACCTCGCTTGTGGAACATACAAAACAGGTGCTGTACCTCCCTAGTCAGGGTATTCAGAAGCCCTCCTTTCAAGTACTCAGGTATACCATGAATTCATGGTACAGAGCAGGGGTGGTCATTCCTCTGTCGAGATGGCAACTTTGGAACACTCAAAAAAGATGTGTTCCAAGCCGAGGTGGCGGTGGTGATAAGCTACCGGTTGCGAAACATCTTAAATTCAGGCTGTTGCACATGCCCGCTAGATACCATCTTGGCTGCTGTTTATTTGTGCCATAGCCCAGCTTGCATGGTACAAGTATAGTGGAGCACTGGTACATTCTCCCCCAAACCATTATCCGGGTTTCTGATGTCTGCTAAGCCTCATTTTTGTCCAACTGCATTGATTTGGACAAAATTATGGTACCCGCTTGCAAGCGCTGTACCACTGCTGTTTCACATCTGATCCCTGCTCTGTACCATGAATTTTTTTTTTTGTTTTTTTTAAACATTTCAGTCTTATATTTGCCTAGCTAAACCTGAATAACTACTACAAACATTCTGACTCTATCAGCTTTCTGTAGTCTTAAGATTGACTGTCTGCCTATTGTCGTCGCGCCTCACCTCCCGAAAAACATAAAACAACACAGCCTGAAATTCTGTTCCTCAGGGACATACTCAGCCGGTATGCCCCTCCAAAGCCAATAACCAGAACCTAGCCTCAAAGAGACCCCATACCTTCCTAACCCTCACGTCTCCGGAAAGTATCACCTGGTCCAGCCCTCAAACCCTGAAGAATTACAAAATATAAATCCAACAAAAATATTCATCGCAAGGAAAAAACACAACTCTTAGCCTCCCCAGAGTTCAAGCATATAGCAATTACGTAGCATCCGATCCCAGGTCCTTATTTTTCACACTTCGCTGGGGTGCCTTCTTCGGTACGGTGTTGATTTAGCCTGGTTAACCTCGAGCTATTCTTAATAAGAGACAGGGTGTTTGTTGTTCCTTCTCTGGGTATCGTTACTGGCACTCTTATCCTATTGGGTTCCAAAATGCCGCATTCACCCCTCCTCTCCTCCTGTACGCATCAAACCGGGCATCGTAGCCATGGGTTAGGCCACTTGCAATGGGTGACCCTCCCCATCCCCGACCCCTATATCCACCCCTGCCCATGTAACTCGGGCCCCCTTCAACCCTTGATACTCCTCTTCCTCTGATACTAGGCCTAACCGGTGGCCTTTCTCCAACTCCCGAAACAACTATTCGCCTACCCATACTGGTGGGACGTGATGGCATAACAATCACTTCCCTTCCTCCAACCTCAATAACCCTGTCCTCGTCCTCCTCTTCCTCTATCCTTCTCCACTTAAACCCTTCGTCTTTCATCGACACTGGCAAGCACACTACCGCCACACCTACTAGCTCAGCCTCACTCGCCACACTCTCGGCCTCAACAGATTCAGCCACCACCACCACCCGCTTCAATACAGCCTCCTCTTGCCGCTGCTCCACAGGCGATTGTGGTGCATCCTCCTCAGCCACCTCCTCTTTCTCTCCATCCTCCTCTTTGTGCCTCGCCTCCAACACCAGCCGATGATTGCTCTTGGAAAGCACCAAAACATTATGTCGAAGACGATCAATCTCCTTTTCTATCAACAACATCTTCTCAACCATCTCTCCTAACACCAGACCAGTTCTAGCTACCTTAGTAGCCGGAAAAGATGTAGACTTAGAGGATTACTCCAGAAAGAATAAAGACTTGAGGTAATCGTGTGATAGTTCCCAAGGATCCTGGTTGGTTAAAACCGAAAAAGTGACGAGTCACTCGGTGTTGAAATTTCAATCGCTGGGGTTGTAAGAGACACGGTGTACCATGAATTCATGATATACCCGAGTATCTTTAAGTAGGATAAGTTTGGGCTTAGTATCTTGTGCGGGTTGCTACACACACGAGAAATAGCTTGCCAGTCTTATTAGTAGAGGCTGCACTACCGTAATGGAAGAGCGTATGTCCAACCTCAACTCACCGTGGTAGGAGCAACTAGAGGCATCTATGTTGACTACTAGGAATACCGGAATAACTCACGTTCCATGAAGCTGATTGCTGATTGAAAAGATAAGTAAGAATACTCTACTCCTTATCCGGTGCATGTGCATATTATGCATTATGCGTTGATATCTGGCTATTCAAACTGATCACTCAATAGTTTACGATAAAGGGCTATTGGTATGTTGGCATTGGGACCGCATATATAAACTTAGTCTATTAGGATTAAGAGATCGAAAACTATCTACTGGTGGAGTGGGAACACCCTTAGATGAAATAGATGTTAGGAGTTTTCTGAGTTCGAGTGAGGCAATTATTCAGGGTCAAACAGTGTTCGCACTTCCTTTGATGAAGCTGAAATCTTAGAAAGATACATGATTATTAGGGAACAGGAAGTAGCGAGAATTTAGTATAAGTAGTAAGGGTATTAGGCATATTGGAGCCCCATGTACGCAGTACTGGATTCCAGCACACAGACCCTCAAAATACACGACCGTATTTTACTCATACCCCTGCGGCCCCGACGTTGGGATACTACTTTCTTTGAGGTACTTGTTGCAGTAGCGCTCGCTCTCAGGAATTCCTCCCAGGGACCGCTCACCATAACACCATATATGTCGCGGCCGTCTGTCCAACCGGATGCTGTTTACAGGATATATGAGAGGACAACCTAGCGAAAACTATGCAAGTCATTCGGACTAAATCGGTCAACGTTGCATAAAGTTATAGGCCCTCAAAGTCAAAAGGTATGAGGGAAACAAAAGAGTGGACGCACAAGTAAAATCACTCCTATGAGCTAGGGGATCCAAACGCACATAGTGGAGACCAACAGTCCCACTCAGAACTAGTCAGTAAGGTGAAGGCATTCGCGTGTTAATAGCCATTCAAGTTGGGGCGATTATGAGCAAAAGTCATACCAACACCTGATGCATACGCAGTCAGAAAGACTCATAGCATTGAACGGCCTGACGACCAGAGGAGTTGGCCACTTCTTGCATACTTCGGTGAAGAGAACTATTATGCAAGCTAGTCGGACTGCGTATACTCTGCACTCACCTATTATTGATGGTATTAACACACCCTCTCAGTAATATGATAGTGTACGT